>PVHY01030339.1:0-13476 GCA_004024945.1 Uropsilus gracilis
AAATGAAAAATAATGTATACTAAAGGCCATTTATAAGATTGAATCCACATAGCACACACATTATAAGGACAATATATGGAAAAACCTTATTAAAAGGTGTTTTTAATGCTTTTAAATCACACCTCGTGCTATAAACCAATATAACTTCAATTTAAAAAGAAAAAATATTTCCTTTAAAAAAACGTAGATCCTGAACATACATGAGTCAGTATAATTATGACACAAACTCTTAGACAAACCCGGAAACACTTTGACAATGGTCTAATCTCATAAAAATACGTTCATGTCGTATAAAAAACATTTTATTTTTTTAACATGTTATGTTTTGTTGAGATATATTGCTGGAAGGTGGAATATTGAAAGCACTTTTGATGCCTATTCTGTTTTTAACATAGTTGAGGTACAAAGATGAATTAAATAAAAGCTGTATCATAGGAACTTAAAGTATAAAGGGAAAAACAGGCCGGAACAAAAGGCAAGTGCTTTCTTCTAAAGACATGGCAATAAAGAAATATTCCAGGAAGTAGCACATTTAGGATGCAGACAAAACTTTAACAGCCACCCTGAAAAGGCACACTTGGCAGACAAATTAACATGTTAAAAAGACACCATCAATCTAAGCTTTTTTTAAAACTATAACATAAAGAGCATTCTCTGTGTTAGCATTTGCAAATGTATCCTTCCAGCAAAATTCAAATAGCACATAGAATTAGCTGAAGCATTCAGTTCAAAATTAGTACTGAAATGTAGTCTTAGAAACTCAAATAACCACCCTTTCCCAACTCATGAAAGAGTAATTTAGCTCCACCTAAGGGGCGATGTGTTTCATAAAACCTTTATCTTTTTTTCTTCTATGACAGAATGCAACAAGTCTTAATGGGTTTTGCCTTAAAATTCTCTTAAAGTTTGTAGCAAAATAACCCAGAAATACCATATACTCAATTAAACATACTGTGTTACTCTAGGGGATTAGGCTTGAATACAGTGTTTACCAAAATTGCTAAACCTAAAATCTGCTACTACTCTATTAACTTATAAAAGATTTCTGAGTTGTAAGTGGAGAAATTAAAGAGGAATATACATCTTTCAATAATGGAAATAATCCATTACCTGATAAGTTTCATTTCTTCCTAAATTGCAGGTTCTATATATCTTAACCCATCCTCCATTTAACATATTTCAAATGTAGTCCTCCCCTGTTTAAGGAGCAGTTCAGTCATCAGCTTCTGAATGTTATCCTTGATGTTCCCTGAATAAATGAAACACATCATTCTAACACTTATCATTCCTCAATTTTTTCAATATGCCATTCATTTCCACATATTATTTGTGATATTTTCCCCAAACTACAAATTGTGATTTTGAAAAATATTTTTTTTCTTTGTAGTGTGTATAGCAATGACTGCATTTTTAAAATAACATTACAAGGATTAATCTAAAGAATGCTTTACTTATAAAATATTTTTAAGATAGCCATACCTCAAGATCATGATTAAGTATAAAAAAGAAATACTAAAAAATGTATAATAACATATATTTGTCACTATCTTCTCTAGGTTAATTTGATAAATAACCATATATACTTTTCTATGGTTGCATAACAAATTACTATTTGGTGGTTTATAAATTCTGTTGTCTCACAGTTTCAATAGGCCCCCAATCTAAACTTGACTTACTGAGTACTCTGCTCTCAGTGTCATAAGATTGAACTTAATGTGTTCGTTGGACTCCATTTCATATTTATTTGGAGTGTCAAGTAGAAAAGAATCCATTTCATATTCATTTAAATTGTTGACAGAATTTATTTCCATGAAGCTGTCTGCTGAGGTCCCTAACATTTTTTGTCTGGAAGATGGAAGCCCAGAGACAGGTCCCTAGAGACAGTCAAAAGGTCCTCTGAGAAGCTGGTCTCTTAAATAGTTTGCAATATTGTTATCTACTTTTTCAAGGCCCATAAAATAATCTTTTTTACTTGGTTGCTAAGATAGGATCTTATATACCCAAGCATAATCATAGGATTGACATCCTTCACCTTTGTCTTATACTATTGAAACAATTTAGAAGCAAGTTTCTGGATACAAAGGAAATCATGCCATACCCTTCTAGCTTCTTCCAGTCTAGCAAGTAGTCAAATAAGCACCAGACAGATTGATAAAAAGAAAAAAGACAAGGAACTTAATATAAATGAATTCTTTCTGTATATTGAGAGAGACTCAGTGTAACTTAGTGAACTTGCCCACATACCTTTAAAAATAATTTTAAATAGCTTAACAAAGACAATGAATGTTGGGAAATAAACAGAAAATTCAGTTAGGGAGATTACCAGGGAAGGTTTAGCAAGGAAAATCTATGCAGATTAAGTTCTGCCTTCTTTAGTGAAAAGAAATAAAGGTGTTAGGTCATCTTATGCCAGTAAGGTAGACATCCTAAAGGAGAAAGCTCCCCTATATGCATACAAGCATTTCTTTCAAAAAATAGCAACACCCACCCAGTTTTCAAAGTCCCTTCCATGAAATAAACCTCTGGTGAAAGACATATTTGGAGGTGGCAGATTTTACTTCCCTGTACAAATCATAGGTCCCAGCCACAATCAAGCAAAAAGGGTTGCATTAAAGACTGGATTGTGGGTCACCGTAGGATATTTGATTGTATAAAAAATGGGAACTGTCAGCTTAGATGAGGAGAGTATGATTTATCTCAAAAAGGAACTAACATGATCTGATTACATGTAAAATGATAGGTATTAAGAAATGTGCCTCATCCTTTTATTCAAATTTAAAGATTACTTTTCTGTCAGATGTAAGTCAGCTAAATGTTAGTAAAACAAAATTCTCTATTTCCAGGCCAGATAACATGAATATTCTTTATAATCAAATGATTAAACAGAAAAAAAAAAACATTTTAAAACTGCACATATTCCCCTTACTGAATTCATTACAAAATGTATGAGAACTTTTTAGAGAAGAGTTCAGCCCAGTTGTGAGCCATAAGACTCTAAGGTTCAAATAAGAATTTGAATGCTATAATCAACTATTACTATTTGTATGACTTAAGATGAATGAATTTCTCTTAGTTTTCATTTCTGATAAGAGAATCAACACTAAAGAATACTCCTGAAGATTTATTTCTATCAAAAATAAAAAGCTCATTTGTACAGATTAAATATTGACTGTAATATTCAAAGCTATTATTCATCATAGTCAAATTTATATGATAGGATTCCTCATGGAAAACAAAATGGAATGGTTTGAGAAATTTAATTTGCAGGCAAGAAATGATGTCACAATAGGAAAATAAATAATGAAAGTGTTAATAGTGTTGATAATCTAAAAATCAGTGGAAAAGTACTAAAATTTTAAGAAGTTAAATTATACATGAACAGAAGTAACTAAAATATACTATAAAGTCTCATTAATTTAAAATTTATGTCCACAACCTAAATATTAGAAATTCTGCTGTAATATAAGAACAGTATTAACAGAAAGAGATCAAACCCCCAGAATTGTCTGCTTAACCAAGCTACTGCTCAAAAGAGTTAAGGAAATAATTTTTATATACTTAGGATCTAAAACTTTATATAAATTTGTGTATTAGTGTATTATAAGTATATTATTCCAGTGTTTAAGTTACTGTTTATTCTTATTTAATTTACTTAAACACATAAAACAGACAATCAAGGTAAGGTTCCAAATAAATTAATTAAAAATATAAAAAATAAGATGTCCTAGTAAGGGTAAAAATAAAAATATACATAAAAACATACACAAGAGGTCAATCTTAATATGAAATTAGAAAATTTAAAGGAGAAAATCAACATAAAGTTTTATCTTTGAAAAGGAAACAGTTCAGGGACCACATGGTGTGAAATATATATATATATATAAAATATAAATATATATATATATAAGTTTTTATATATATATAAAGTATATATATATAAAAATATATATATAAAATATATATATAAATTATTTTTTAAAAAAAAGAAAGAAAAGAAAAGTCATATTAATCATACTAAATTCTAATGGAACCAATAAAATAGCACTAGTAACTGGGAAAAAATATCAAAGGAAATATTTAAAAGGTAGTCAGCTTCAGTTTATTAGAAAAATTTAGTATCTAAGGAAAATGATAACTTTGTAGAGTAGATTTTGTAATTAAAATTGAATGGAACTTGACATTAAGTAAGTTTAAGTTATTCAAATTTTTAAGTGCTTGGATAATCATGAGCATTCTGTTGCTTAAATAGTATATTAAGGTGAAATTTAATTTACCCTAAGTCAAATTTAAAAAATAAAGATAAACATACAAAAATTAATAACATTTTCAGCAAAGACACATTCATACACTTTAGTGTTTCATTATTTGAAAAGAGGAAATAAATTAGGTAAACCAAAATGAATCAATGGTAGAGAAAAGAGTAATTTAGACAACATGAAAAACAACAGCAATAAAACATAATAATTTTTTCAACCAAACAAATTATCTTCAAATAATCAGGAAAATAAGTAGAAATTTGCTTTCTTAGGAAAATTAAGGAATTCTAGACATATATTGGACTAACTAGCAAATTTTATGTATGATGGAAACAACTAAGTTTTAATGATCTTTTTTTGAACATCTGATCTTCAAAATATAAATTATGTATTAAAAAGTGAATTTGCTTTAAAATAGCTTAAAATTTTACCAATGAAAATGAAGAAGCTGACACTATTGACTAATAAAGTATGTTAACATTTTATGGGTGATCTGGTATGAAACCAAGTTGTAATTGTGGCATAATCTTTAGTCCTTTAAACTGATTAAAGACTATAAAACTGTCATAATATTTATATTACTTAGCAAAAAAAGAATACAAATTTCAAAGCTTATATATTTATTTGAAATGTAAAATTCCAAAAAAATCATCAATTTTAAAGACTGAAATAATTCCCAGATGCTGACAAGGATTGTGATTGCATATCCATGGGCATTTTTTTCTTAAGTTCCTTTTTTTTTTAAGTTCCTTTCTAATGGTCTTTGTCACATTCATTAAACAATGCTCTAGACCCAAAGTACACAATATTTTAAGAAGGAAGAGAAGAGAAAGAGAAGAAGAGAGAGCCCGAGTGAGCATGAGATCAACTGATTCAAAGTCACAACTTCTTTGAGATTCCATTCTAGAGAGGAAGAGAAATGGTCATGTTTATGTGTGTATGTGTGTATGTCTCTCTGTGTATATGTTTGTATTTTCATGTAAATGTTTAACTGCTATTACTACAAAAAAATGTAATTATAAGGAGTGATGGAAAGGTGTCATCATAAATTTTCTCAGGATTTGTCATTTGAGCAGTGATAGATATGACTTAAAGGACTAAACCAAATGAATATTTGGTAAAGTTCATTAGCCTGAGATTATCAAATAATATGCTCTGCACATAGAGGTTTAAGGAAAGGTAAGATGGCTAGTAGTTTGAGTGAGTCTGGGTGAGTAGATGAGTTTTAGATTATATTAGGTCTGAGAAATTATGTAAAGGAATTTGTATCTTACTTGACACATTATGGGAAGCCATGGATAATTTTGAACAGGGCAAATTATGTGTGATGTCATGTGATTTTATATTTTAAAAATATTACTCTCAATGCTAGATAGAGATCAAATGGCAAATACAACAAAAAGTGAAAAAAGGAGAAAATAGAACAATGAAGTAGAAATATAACAATTAAATAATTACATTGGTTAAAGCTATTCTTAACTGAATATGTATCACTCTAATAAACATATGATTCTGCAGTAAAAAATGGAAAAATGATTTGAATTTATAAATGTCAAAGGTTATTGTACTTTAGTCTTATAAAATCTCACACAAATTTATGAAATAAAATAAGAATGTCATAGTTACACTATTAAAGTTTATAACTCAAGAGAGATAATATAGTTAAACTAAGCTGAAAACATGGGTACTTGGCAGTGACCATAAAAATGCAAATATAAATAGTGCAATAATCTTGATTGTTTACTGTATTAACACTTTTTTTAAAAAACAATTTAGAAATTTAATAAGGTATAGTGAAAAAGTATTTACATACACTGCTATTTTAATATATTATTATCCTGGATATATTTATATTCCTTGACCTAGAAATTATACCTCTTGGAAAATATGCCATGAAAATAATACTCAACTAAATTCATTGTATTACATATACAATATTATGTATAAAATAAAATGCATTATATGGTTGCATATAACTATATTGTAAATAATACATAATATAATTATAATCATGTATTTTATAATACTATGGGTATAGCAGAAAATATAATAAGATATCGACATTCTTTATACTTAACTCGGGTCAATATATAATTATTTTATTTTCTTTCCTTTTACATACACACACACACACACACACACACACACACACACACACATATACACCCCAAAGGACAAAACCAAAATAGTTCCACTCCAATAATGCCTAAAGTCAGTCTTTCACAAGGACAATATGGCCTGTCAATAATTTTACTGCCTATTGAGGTAAAACTTTTAAATTCATGACCATTAGTAGAATTCAAAGACTCTATGTGTATTACTCACAATGCTTAATATGCAATTAAATATTTCTAGTCATGTAAAGAAGAATATATCCAGAAAAATGTCATCAAACAACTTTCAAAACTACTGTTATACTTTGTTTTTGAAAAATAAATGTGAAAATCATACCGAAAACTGTAAAATCAGTAAGATAGAAATTTCACTTTGCAAAACTCATTATTTCCCAAGCATTTATGAGAGAAAATTTGATCATGAAACTTAACCTCTTAGGAACAATCTGAGAACAAATTTTTCACTGATAAAAATCACTCTAGCTAGATTATTTGTTCCATTAAAAGATGTAAACTTCTAAAATCTTATGAAAATGAAAAAAACATGAAAATATATCACACCCGCACCCCACATTTTCCCAGAAATATAATTTGCAAAGGAAACACCCTGCCTTTTAGTTCTCTATCATGGGCCAAATACTGAACAATTTCTATCTATAAATACTAATTTTTTCTGCATGCTTTTTAACTGTTAATCTATTAATCCAAAATTTGATTGTATCACTGGAGTTTATTTAAAACTTCCAAATTATTAAAAAAAATTAAAAAGTACTGTATTAGTACATATGTTAATCACATTTAAAGTAAAGTATTTAAATTTTAAATGTGGGTTATTCCCAGAGGTCCTGATTGTTTTATTTTGTATCTTCATGCCTAATCTCATAATTACTTTCTCCAACTCTGGACTCTGAAGGACATTATGTTCTTCAGTAGCTACATCTATTTATTTTTGTTATCATTTATAAATTTTTTGGGACTGAGCATATGGAAATATGATGACTAATTATTCCAGGTATCTCTATAAAGCAAAATAAAATATAGACAAGAACAAGTAAGTAATCAGAATTAGAGATTTCTATGAATGGGAAAATTTGACACTTAATTTTTATTTTTATTATTTAATCAAGTTACTTGTTTTATTAAGGTAATCTTCCTTTACAACATTTTGTGTGAATAATGTAAAACTCTCATATCCTCTTCTGGTATCCTCAGTTTTGTAGATAGAATTCTAGGTTTTATTTTGGTGTGGTGTTGTCTATTCATCGTTTTCTTTCTTCATATTCCACATATAAGTTATATATATCATCCAGTACTTGTTTCTCTCCTGATTTTTTTCTCTTAACATAATCCCCATTAGTTTTATTTACAGTAACAGGGAGAAAAAGCACTAAGATAAGAAGTAAAGTCCTTTGGAAGCAAATATTTGCTAGGGGATGATATGTAAACAAGGTTGCAGCTCAAAATATGAATTCAACTTTCCTCAGTACATTCCCTTCTCTCATTTCCAGAGAAGTAATTTCTTTCTTAATCACTCCAAACAACCAACCAATTAAAACAAAAAAAGAGAGAGAACCAACCTCTCATTTCAAATGCAGCAGACAGGTAAAGGTGAAAAATTTGTAGGTTATATGAAACTAATATAAATAAATATGAAACTGTTCTTGGAAAAAGGAGAGCAGTCAAGCAAGGCTCTTATGGACAAGTGGAAGTTAGAAGGTGGTCACAGTGAGGAAATCAAAGACAGAAAGCACTCAGAACTGTTCTGGCATGGGCTTTTTCCACACAAACCTGAGTCTCAAGGTTAAGTTGTCATAGGTAGTCCTAATCACGTGAATCCCTACACTCACACTTAGGACTTGTGGTTGAGATAAATCAGCCAAAATTAAAATAGCTATCGATTAGGCTATGATTTCTTTTTGCAAAATCTTCAGGGCAAGAGGAAGGTGAACTATTAGCTTTGTTGTTAGAGTTCAATCACGTGGCTGTGTATACTCTGATCTGCACACTCAACAGATGTTGGATGAGGAGTACAGAAGTGAAGGCCACTCAGAGTTCTGTCTAATGGGCTGACAGTGGCATCTAGGAGACCTACAAGGAAAGCAACAAATATTATTCCCTAGATATACTAGTCGCAGTAGAAACCACTGCACACTACTGTTGAGAAAGAAAAGAGCTCAGCAGCAAACAGTGAAGAACCATTAAAATGCCCCAGGAAAGAAAGAATCATCTATAAACATCTGGCATGGCAAAAAAAAAAAAAAAAAAAAAAAAAAAACCTCAACACTAGCAGAAGATAAGTGTAAGTTCATGTTAAGAATGCTCATCTCTACCTTTCCCTTCCTCTGACCTTAATGGAAACGCTATACACAGTAGGAAGTAGGTAAGTTCAGTGAGAAAATGAAAAGACAGTTACACCCTCAGTTCCCACTGCAGTTTACAGTTTACACTCGAACAGGGTGAAAACTTAGCACAAGTGAATGTTTGTGGCCCAAGGTGACTGTAGGATTGTCTGTTATCTAAATCTTAGTAGGAAATTTATGACTTTTTTTAGTTTTTAAGTCCAGGACAAGACAAATTTTAAATTGTGTGTTTTATTTTGCTAAGAATCCTCATTTTGGCATATTAAGTATGATCAATAGTCTTCCAAAACCTAAATGAGAATACTCTGGTTTCTCTTCAGATCGTATAAATCTTTTGCCTTTTACCAAAACCCTAATGAGGAAATTTCTGATGTATGCTTCTTCAAGGGTGGGGCCATGTAAGTGCAGAATGTTTAACCTAAGTCACTCATAAGATGACTAGGCAAATTTTTCCTGAGCAAGTTTATGTTTTCACCTTCTATACCTCCAAAGTCATCTGGGATCCTGATAGAGCTGAAAACCAAGATTTTTCTCTCTCTTCTTCAAATAGCACATTTTGGGAGCATAATTCTGTCTGGTAAACCTAGCCATGGGACTATAGATACTCTTATGCTCCAAATGGAGTAGTTATCAATTTATACTCTGATACTTCTGTCCCATTTTAGCTTTGAAAAAAATAAGCTAAAACACAGATTAAACACTGAATAATTCACACAACCTCTAAAGCCCTGAGAGGAAATACTTAATGTTGCTACCAAAGAAAAAAATTGCTAACAAAGACATAGAGCAAGTGAACATTTCACATGTGTAGGTAGAAATACATCATCATGTAACAACTAATATGGAAACTTTTGATAGTTTTTTCATAGTTAAATCCTACAATCTAGCAATCTATTTCTCATTAAGTACCCAGAAGATAGAATAACATATATCCAAGGAAAGAACTCTACAGAATGTTTCTAAAAACTTGTATGAGCAAAAGGTGTATAAAAACTCATAAAAATAATGGCCATCAAGTGGTGTATAGGTAAAAAAAAATGGTATAACTTTAAATGGAATAATATTATTTTTCATTTAAAAATGTCAAATGAAAGAAAAGTCTACATAATAATTCCATTTCCATTACATTCTGAACAAGTGATAGATAGAGAAATAAGGTTAACTCAGTGTGTGGGTAAGGGATAGAATATTGATTTTAAAATGGTAATTGGAATTATGCAATGATGTAAATGCTTTATATCCTCTGATGTTTGACTACATGACTGCACATACCTGTCAAAATTCTTTGAACTTAATATCTACCAAAAGAAAATATGCAAATCAAGATTATTAGCAGCAGTGATTCAATAAACATATAAATCATATTTTAGGTCACATAAATCATTTAACAATTGAACATTATTTTCAAATATAAAAATAATGAAATTTTAATATGATTCATACTAATTGAGAACTAGCACATTATTACTTATGTTAAGTTTGTACTTTACATTTTCTTTTAGATTGAAAGGTAGCATTTTTGTGTGTAAGTGAAAAATATGGCATCTTACCAAAAATATTTTTATGCAAAAATTTCTATTTCATAATCTAGCTTTCAAACAAAACAATATTTTGTAATAAGGAATTGTGTTTTTTTTTAACTCATTGACACATAGCACACAGTATATACTCAAATCATATTAGTATCTTAAAAATAATAAAATCTTGCAAAGTTTTAATATTTCAATAATTATTAAAAATGTACCAAAGATAGCAGCTGTTTTAGGGGGATATGATGGGAATTACCAACTTTTGTTGGTAAAATTTAAAATGTGTTCTCAATATAGTGTACCTCAATCACATCTATAAAGTTTAATTTTGATAAAAATAATAATTTCTGAATGTTAACTATCAGTATACTTACTTAAGAGATATGAAACCTTGTCCTGACTTGAAATTGTTTTTATGACAATTGTCTTGATTTCTGGAAGTAGCAAGCCTCCTTTCACTTGGCTGAAGAGACCATTTTCTAATTCATACACTCAATTTAAAATAAAGCAGAAAATTTAGAACAGTCATTTACTCTGTCTTCCAAGATGTAAATCAGAAATTCGCCCTGACTCCTCCCTGTACAAATAGTTATGTAGTTCTGGTTTTGTTATTAAATTCTCAACTCTGTCTATTTTTCTCAGTTCCGATCACACTCTACCTTCCACATGCTTACTGAAGATCTGTTTCCCACATGAGTTCATTTCATATCATTCTTTGCATTTCTCCAGAATGATTTATTGTAATACAAATTTGCCACTGAATTTTTCCACTAATTATACCTCAGTGGTTCAAAATTGCCTACCAGTTTAAAATTTTGAATGTAATGTACCTTGCAGACTCTTGATTAGGCCCTGCCTATTACTGGACTTACTCTTACTTTCTATCTAATTTGAGTAATGTATGCAGTCATGAAATTGGGTGAAAAAAGAAAAAAACTTTCTGACTTTAACTTGAAACACACATCTTTACCTGCTTTTCTCTACAAAACACGCTACCAGCAATTTAATAGCATTTACTTTTAACTTGTACTAGACATACCTATGCCTGTTTCTCTTTCTAGGAAGCCGGCTACAAACTGTTTATTAGCATTTTACTGACCATTTATTGATATGCAAAAGCCAGCCAGCTGCTTTTTAGCTTCTAGCTCTAAAAACTGCAGAAGAAAAAAAACTTAAAAACTACAATTTACCCTTTAGACTAGTTTGCCTCAATTCACCCTTTTAAACTTCGTGAGTTCTTTTCACCATTCCCAGCCTTCTCAACCAAAGTACCAAGTCAAAGCAAGACTCTCAGTGCAGATAATTTATTTTTAACAAATTGATTTTCTAATTACTACAAAAGAAACATGTAAGTAAAACTCAGTTACATTAACATTGTTTAAAACCTTTTTTAACATTTTCCAAAGTCCTTTCCCAGATTGACTAAAAATCCTCAGTCTCTCAGTCCTGATCATTTTACCAATGTTTAGTCAGTCAGAGTTCATCTCCAGATGCTGGAAAAAATCTTCTGGCATGCTTCTTCTTCTTTAATGCTGTATTCTCCGTGTCATCCTCCTCCAGGTGGTAGAAGAAGCTTTATGGTACTGGACCCAGCAAAATTCACTTTTTTTTCAGGCCTGACTTTTGCACGGCCTCTCGCAAACACAAGTTAAACTTAGCAAAACAAACTCCAACCTGCAGTTTAAATCGCTAAACCTCTTAACTGCCTTTAGCACACATCCTGCTAGCCTAGGTCAGCCCAAGACTGCAGGTCCCAGGTGTTGGCCACATGGCCAAGTTCACATGGTTTGCATTTTCATTTCACAAAGTGGCTAGAAACCAAAGCTGAATCTCAATCTGAATTTTCATCTTTCCTTTTTCCTCCCTCTCTTTGTTTCAAACCTCTTTACATATATGTGTATATATGTGTGTGTGTGTGTGTGTGTGTTTTGTTTTCCCTGCCTTCCAGGAACAGCTCCTGAACTATTACATTACAAAGAAAAAAACCTGTTTTACTTCTTCCTCCCCCTTGTATCCTTCTGAAAGGAAATTTTAATTAAGGCCATTCTCACATTTTAGCATACCTTCCTTGAAATCAACAATCTTCAACAGAAAACAATGATGGGGGGGATGTGGGTTAGCACCCCCTATCAGTCATACCCAATTCTTTATATAAGTAAACCTTATTTTTCTTGCCTCTCTGCCACTCCTCACACTTTCCTCTTTTTCAAACTTTCCTCTTTTTCTTTGTCCTTTAATCCATCATTTAACTTTCACTGTTTATTTTTCAAGAATTAGTATCTAGAAAGTCTTCCTACTAACAATCAACAAGTTTGGATTAGTTAATTGGTCTCTATATATCAATAATGTCCTGTGCATGTTTCCATCATTATACTTTCCAAATTGCAGTAATCTTTTCCTTTTTTTTTTTCTTTCATCCTTTCTATAGCAGTGGAACCTCAAGATTAAAAACTTTGTTCTGTTTGCCCTGGACCAATAATGCCTAGAATTGTGTTTGCATAGACAAGATACTCACAAAGAAATACATAGGTAAGTGGGTGAATATTTGAAATATCAGTCAATAGCTTGGGAAATAAATTTGCTTGACATCTTTATGAATTTCTCTTAAAGACTTAAAAAGAGACATTCACCCGCCCACACTGCGCACGCACAGGTTAGCGGCTGAAGGTCACCGCGCTGACTCCAGGCTTTTGGGAGGGACCCCTTCACCATGCCGCCCCCTCCGCCACCCCTGGGAGCCAACACCCACAGCCAGCTTCCTCCGGAAACCCGCCCACACTGCGCATGCACAGGTTAGCGGCTGGAGGTCAGTAGTGCCGGCGCCGGCACCTGCACAAATTACTAAACTTAAGTACAGATCTACTTTCAACCTGGAATACACTCCCATCAACATGCCAACCAACACAAGATCCAGGGTTTCTTAATATGTAGAACAGGTTTGAAAGCAAAACACAGTAAGGAGAAAAACTTTAAACATGCAAGCAAGCCCTACAGGAAGTAATCCATGGCCAACAAAGAAAGGACAATCTCCAGAAAACACCAAAGAAATGCTTTGCATCTCAGAAAAAGATTCCTCTATTAACATGTTAAATGCACTCCAGCAATTAAGAGAAGAATTAGAAAAAAAGGACAACAGTATGATAGAAGCAATTAATGCACTAAGGGAGGAAGTAGAAACATATAAAAAAGAAAGCATCAATATGCATACCCTAATCAA
>PVHY01030340.1:0-13506 GCA_004024945.1 Uropsilus gracilis
GAAAGGAAGGGAGGGAGGGAAGAGAGGAAGAGGAGGGAGGGAAGAAGAGAAGGAGGGAGGGAGGGAGGGAGGGAAGGAAGGAAGGAAGGAAGGAAGGAGGGGAGGAAGGAAGGAAGGAAGGAAGGAGGGGAGGAAGGAAGGAAGGAAGGAAGGAAGGAGGGAAGGAAGGAAGGAAGGAAAGAGGGAAGGAAGGAAAGAGGGAAGGAAGGATGGAAGGAAGGAAGGAAGGAAGGGAAGATGGACAGAAGGGGTGTCTCCCCCTGTTCCCCGGGTACTTATTTATTCATGTATTTATACCACTATGGACTCGTAGCTGTTTGTGTTATATTTTAGCTCATTATCCAACACTGCATTATCTACTTTGCTGCTCAAATTGCTCCACTGTTGGCTGCTGGGAGTTCTTTCAGGCTGATTCCTGTGTCACTCTGACAAGCTCCTTCTCTCTTTTCCGAGCACTCCCTTGCTTTCTGCCACTCCAAGACACTCGGGCTCAGCTTGCATCCTCCCTGCCAGGAAATCAGCCATTCCCCCTTTGTGACATTCTTTGGGATGCCACCAACAGTGGCACGTCTGATCCCTTGGTGAGTGGATTTTAAAAGCATTTCGGCAACTACATGTCATTTGGAATCACATCTGGTGACACTGCTTGGTGGTGACATGCGTTCACTAACATCCTTCATCAAAAACTGACAGAGAGAGCCAGCCAGAGCATTGTCATGGTTGAGAAGCAAATCGTAAGTTCTTTTTAAAAAGTATTTGGCCTGTTCCAGTCACTTCCACATTTAGGAATAAAGACTGATCAACGTTCTCCTTTTGCGGGCTGAGCACAAACAATGTCACCGACGTTGAAGAGACAGATGAACGCGCTCTTGACTTCTGCTTGGGAAGGGGATACTTTCCCTCGTCTCAGGGATGTTGAAATGATCACTGCAGATGTTAATGCTTTGCCTCTAGATCATAATAGAAACACTGTGTTCTCTGATGAATTACCACTTTTCTCAAAAAAAAAGTTCTTTTGGGAGTTTTTAAACCCCCTTTAAAAAACCAGACTAAATGCCAACACTCCTTAGTTTTGAGTTCATCATTCAAAGCCATGGGCAATTTTTCGTGGAAACCTTCCTGGTGCTAAGGCTTGTTTGCTTCCAAAAGCCACACTTGAGCCATCTTGCTCGCAGTTAATGGCCAACACACCAGCCTCACCACTGCCCCGCTGCTCTGTGCATGTCCAGAGGATCCCATCTTTCTTGAACCTTCTGTGACAATTAAAAATTCTCCTCTTTGCCATGTTGTTTTCTTTGTTTTTACAAATGCTTCCTTTTATTATTTTTAAATTATATTATTGTTATTATTTTCGAGACCAGGTCTTACTATGTTACCCGGGGTAGTCCCAATCCTGTGGACTCAAGTGATCCCCAGCCTCAGCCTCCCAGGTAGCTGGGATTACAGGCACCTGCCATCGTGCCCAGCTGCTTTTTCAAGACCAGGTCTCGCTATGTTACCCGGGATAGTCTCAAACCTGTAAACTCAAGCGATCCCAGGCCTCTTGCCTCCCAGCAATTGGATTACAGGCATGTGCCACCATGCCCAACAAATGCTTCCTTTTAATATGTCAGATATCTAGCTTTCCCATTGTTTGGCTCTTTTGCAAAGCGAGGGATTCTTTGCTCGTAAAACTTCTATCATTTTGACTCAGGTGGGAGTCACATGCCCGCCCTCCCCGTGCCGACACAGACTGACATGCTGGGCATCAGCAGCTGCCTGCTGCTTCACAAACAGGTTGAGCCTTTAGCCTCTGTCACCAAACCTTACTGAAAGGGATGAACACCCAAATATACAAAGGGCTCCTACAAGCTCGCATGACTGGCATTAAGGGGGTGCGGGTTCATGCCCTGCTCTCTTCCAGAAGTGGCAAGTCTGGCTCATTGGAACTACCCCAAGGGATATGGGAAGGTGTTCACTTTCCTGTCTCCCAAAGAGACTAGAGGTGGGGCTGGCACCCTCCCCCGGCTCTCCCAGCTCACAGAGCTGCCTCAGTCCATGGGTCGGGCCATCATGTCCTGGGTCTCTCTGGGAGGAGGAGGGGCAGGTATGGGAGGCTCACCTAAAGGGGCTATAGGAATACAGAAGCTCAGCTCCCCAGAACCCTACTGGCTGGTGGATCCTAATGGTTAGTAGAACCCCAAATGTTTCTAGTGGATTTTCAGAAAGATTTTTGAGTAGATGATCAACCTTCTGAATTAAAAATTCATTGAACTGTGACACACACCTGCCCTATAAGAGGCTCCGGAATAGCTTGGACAGTTCCCCCCTCCCCCCGAGTTCCCCTTGGAGATTTAAGCAGCCTGGACTGCCAAGCCTCAGGAGTGCAGGTCCTCGCCCAGGAGGACATTGTACCAGAAAAGGATGAGACCAGTGGGCCAAACATCGACCAGCAACTTGCAGAGAGAGGGGAATTGAAGTGACCGGTGGGAGGATGGGGGTGGGGTAGTTGAAGAGGGGAGGAGGGTGGGCCATATATATATATAAGAGGATCAATAGTCATTGATCCAAATATGGCCGAGGATGTAAGAAAATAATGAAAATTAAAAATAAGCAAAGTAAAATCAATGGGCTAAAAAACATCCATTGAACTCCCATGCACCTTTTCTTGCAAATCAGATATCAGTCTAAACAAATATAGGAGGAGAGCCTGGCACAGTGGCACATGCCTGTATGCTTCAGCCTATGAAGCGGCTGGGGCCAGGGATCATGGTTTGAGTCCCGCTTTGGGAGCACAGCGAGACCTAGTCCCAAAAAACCGCTGGGCGTGGTGGCACATGCCTGTAATCCCAGCTACCTGGGAAGCTGAGGCTGGGGATTACTTGAGTCCGTGGTACCCTGGGCAACGTGAGCCTGAGATTCCACAGGCAAAAATAGCAAGACCTAGTCTCAAAAAAAAAAAAAAAAGAAAAGAAAAAGAAAAAAACAAAACAAATATAGGAGAACAAGGCCTGCAGCCCTAAGCACATAACACTGCCGTGACCCCACCACCTCTGAGGGTCTTCTCCCCTGGCAGTACAGGACTGAGGTTCTGTCATCACTGAACAACAACTGGCCGCAGCCCCTCCTCAGCCTTGGGCAGCCACCTTCAATGTCCTGTCAGCACAGCTGGGGAAGCTGTGACTGATTGTCAGGCTCTGTCACCCCTATCTGCCATGGGGACAAGCAAGTGACCCTGGCACGCAGTGGTGCAAACAGCTCTGGGGTGAACACCAGCAGGTCTTTCATGGGAAGACCTGGCTCTGTGGTCTTCTCCACCAGCCGTAAAGCCCAGGATGCTGGTTTTAAAGACTTGGGGCGAGATGCACCTCCACCACGAGACAGACTTATTCATAGCAGAAGCCCATGGAAGGCGTTTGCTGGTGTTTCACGTGGCTCTGCTACCTGGTCCAGTGGCACTGGCCTGGGCAAACCTACCAAATCTGGAAAGTTCTTAGTGAGCACAACATGAGAACGTCCCCGTCTCATCGGGACTGAGAGCTGAACTTTACAGACTCCCTGCAGAAGGCGGTGCATCCAGTGGGTGCCGCCATTTTGTAGAGCTGTCACTTCCGGGGGCGGGGCTTGGGTTGACCAAACGCAAGAGAAATGGCTGATGGCGTTTCTAGAGGGAGGACCTGAGAAGCGACTAAGAAATCCTTTCTGGGGCAGGGAATGCACCAGAATCTGCCCAAGTCAAGACCGGAAGGGACTTGACTTTTTTTTTTCCGTTGTTTTAAGATGATTTTCTGGTGTTTTTAATCAATTAATTAATTAATTTTTCTTAACCTGTTCTTGTGTTTTTAGCTTCATCTCAGAAGGAAATAGGCTGGACTGCTCTCAGCTGCACCCCCATGTCTCAGTTTTCTCCGGAGAGTGGTAGAGAAAGTGCTGCTCATAGTGAAGGTGCCGGTTTTGCCTGTTCATTAGTGGACATGTGCAAATGGGGCAAAGTCGGTACAAGTGTGGAAAGTGGCCAGTTCTGAGAAGAAAGAGAACTGGGTAACATGGAGACAGGATCATTTCCACATGCAGAACTTAAGGCAGGTTGTCATCTGTGATTTATCCAAATGAATTCGCCATATGACGATGGCAAAGAGAAAAGAACTGTCATCTCATAAGGCTGCCTTGAGTTATGATTTCAATAAATCCCACATACTATATTTTTTATTAAATTCCCAAATACCTGCAACTTTTGTTGGTATAATAATATTATTTCACTTTCAAAAAAAAAAAAAAGGCCCTCCCAGATCAGAATCATCTATGTGTTGAGAACTTCCCAAGGAGTCATAAAGCTCCCCTTATTTGGAGAGCCTTGAGACCACAGCCTTCAGTTGTCTAAAACCCTACCAAGACATTGTCTTCTTGTTTTTAGTAGTTCTGGAACTGCTAGCAAGGCTGAATATCTTACAGTTACTAATCATTTCCATTTCTCCCAGACCCTTCAGTCAAAGTCTATTTCCATAACTACTCTGAAAACTAGTTTGGGATTTGGCGGATTTATTAAAGAGAAAAGGAGATAGTAGGGGATGATGATAGGAGCTGGGAGGCTGGAGGTAGGTTCTAAAACCCAATCCTCAGCCCTCCCTCTGGTAACCACAACCTCTTTGGGGAAATAGGCTCAGATTCCTTCCGCTTCATTCCCATCTTCTCCAAAGCCAATTTAAATCCATGTCCCTCAGGCCCTTCTTTCTCAATCACTTGTGCTGGATGGAGAGCTTTCTTCCTGAACCCTAACCCTCTTCATTGAAAAACTCATTGAAGGCACCATAGCAGGTCACGGTGACCCTCCTCTCTCCTTAAGTAAAATACTATAATTTGGTAAGAAGCAAAATAAATGCTCAGATCGTGAGGCAGAGGATTGACTGTCTCTGATACAACATACTTTTGAATATTCCTTCCCAGAGTCTGCCAAGTTTTAATCAGCACAAAAAACACAAGTGGAGAGGATGCAGTGGTTATTACAGTCAGGACAGAGTGCAAGGAGGGAGAAGGCCATCCCCCCGAATCCTGGGTCACTAGACAGTCTTGTCTTGTCTTGTCTCTCTGCAGCCTGCATCAACCTGTGGCAGTGGGGTGGTGTCACGTTTGGACAGAATCAACAGGCAGAATGTCCAAACACATCTGTTCTGTTGGAGAGACTCAGGTAGTTACGTCTGGCTGGAGTTGTAGTTTGCCAATTAACTTGATGAACAGCTCTGGGTTTATGAGCATTTTTTAAGCAAAGCATGTTGGGTCCAGTAGGGGACATAGGGCAGGTCCTGGGTGAGTGACCAGCAGCAGGGTGGACAGCACCATCAGCTTACATGTGATCTGACCCATGATCTGACCTTATGACCTTATGATCTTATGACCCGGACTTCTCCATCTTCTCTACCTCTAGGTAGCATCATGCACATCCTTCCTTTTTCAAAAAATGTTTTACCCACATCACATCTTTTACAGGTTACAAGATTTTACAGAATTCTTGTGAATTGTGCTTGTCTTGTCAGCTATTTCACCTTATCAATTTCTTCCAAGGCATTGTTTTGACTGTCTTCTCTAGTAGCACTGAATAACCTCTAATTCAAGGACAAAGGCATGTTTTACCTGTTCCTGACCTGAACTTTAGGGAACAAATTCCCAATATTAAAAAAAAAAAAAAGAATCAGATGAATTAAATATTTAAGGCATCTAGACATCAGCTACTATGGGAGGTTTAAGAGGGGTGTACAAACTCTCCCAACTCATGAACTGGCCCCAAGGATTTAGGGCTTATCTGAATTTGAAGGTATCAGCTGATCTAGATCTAGATCTAGAAAATGAACAGAGGACTTGAGTCTGTCCAGGTTGATAGGTGGATTGGCTGTGTGGTACCATCCTTCAAGGGCAGGAAGAAGTCTCCTCTGCGGGTCAAGAGTCTTGCCTTTGTCCGCAGCTGCTGAAGGTGCTCTCTAAGCCCTTGGAACAACGTGCCTGAGCCGAGTGTCTTTGTCTGCCTGGAGGTCTGGTGCTATACTCGTAGGGTGATTTCAGATGGGGGTATGCCCTCTGAAAAGACTGGAGAGGTCAGCCACATGAGCATCTAACTGGGTGATGGAGCCCCAATAACGACTGTGGGTGCCGAGACTGTGGGTGCCCCAATAACGACTGTGGGTGCTAGAACTTCCTGGTTGACAGTCCTCTGGGAAGACTGTCTCCATGTGTGCTGGGCAAGTGGTGTTACCCTAATCCCACTGGAGCGGCAACGGGGATCCCTGTTTTGGAATCCCCTGGACTCCATCCTAAATTCTTCCCTTGGCTGATTTTAATCTGGACCCTTCCACTGCAGTAAGCTTTAACCATAGGTATGACGCTTTCAGTCAGTTCCGTGAGTCCTGCTAGTGCACCGTGGATATCAGTGTGGGAGCGAATCCCCAGACTTTGCAGTTGGTGCAGCTCCCACACCTGCCATCTTCCCACACCAGAGACCCAGAGGAGGATCAGGTGTGGATGCTTCATTTTCTCTTGTGGCTCGTGGCGCGTCTTGTGTTCTCTGTCTTCCCCATCTCGCCCGCCCATTGCCCTGTGCTGAACTCCTCTGGGGTCGTATTTCTAGTCATCCATGGGGACGTGGAAATGCTTACAGACCACGTTCCTTCACAGACTTCAGAGCATTTTATACAGGGATCCAGATGAGCCTTCCCTATGTTCGAGGGGGAATTAAAAGAGCAAGCTCATATCAGCACCTTTTATTTGTTTTCAGGCACAAAATAGATTCTTGACTCGGCCTGAATTGGAGAGCAATTTGCTCAAAGCCTCTGTGCAGCTCATCCCTCACAGAAGGCAAGAGTTTCTCTGCCCTCCCTGAGCCAGGCGAGCTCATCTTCAGCTGTATCTTATTTGGGGGTATGTGGAGGAGGGAGTGGGGTAAGCCATGACTGTCTGGGTGTCATTTAGGTTCAGGTGTTTCCACTTTAATAATCAGACACAGACAAGAATTAAATAGAAGCAAAGCCAACTCTTGAAATGGAATACCAAGTTCAACCATAGAAAGATGCTGTTTTGGTAAGCCAATTGTATTTGATTGATCTTAAGACACACGTTCACTAGCAGCTATGGCAGTGGTTTGCAATTTGACTGCACATCACACTGAGAAGCTCTGAAAACAAAACAAACAGAAACAATGCCCTGGCCACGTCCCAGGACAATTAAATCGGAATCTCTGTCTCTCGAGACCATCACTTGCTAGCTGTGTGCCCTTGGCTAAGTGCAATAACCTCTCTGTGCCTTGGTTTCTCACCTGTAAAATAAGAATGCTAATAAATAGTATCTGCTTTCTGGGGTTGGTGTCCAGCCACGTGGTACTAGGTCAGTGCTTTGAACATCGCTCAGTGTCAAGCAGGGTATGTGTTCATCCTGGCTGGCAGCCACAGCAGCAGCAATTTCTGAACATGGGCTGGTGGGATGAGCCAGGCATGGAAGTCCAACAGTCACGCAAGGCAGGGAAGGAATGTGGGGATACAGTCTGTGGAGGGAGGGAAGTGGAGGGACTCTGGCACTGACTGGTCAAGCAGTGTAATGGGAGTGGGGAGCTGGGTGCTTGGGGAGCTGGGGCAGGTCTGCAGGAGGTGGTGGTAGCTGCTGGGAGCTGGTGTGAGCTCCCAGCCACTGTGGTTCCCTGAACCTCAAATAGCCTTCTCTGGGGTGTGAGGATGGGGCAGGACCAAGCCTACAGGTTCAAGGGCTTCTGAGGACTAGACCTCAGCAGGGCCAGTTACCTATAAAGGTGTGTTGGGATCTGCAGGTGGAAAAAGAAGAACAGATGGAAGAGACTGATAATGATCTAAGACAGAGATGAACTCAAGTCACAGATTGGGACTCAGTAAACAGAAACTGAGCCACTTATTGTAAGTTTTAGGTCCCCTTATATACCGTGGTAAAGAATGATTACAACAAAGCAATAAGGAAGGAAAACACCTGGGACCTGTGGTATGTAGCATGTGGGATAGGAGGGGGGGTGGGGTGGGACTCATTACCTAGCAGAAATATCCGTGGGAATAAACATCTTTATCTTTCAGAGACATGTCTCTTTGGTGGGACATTCCTAGGTTAGGGGGCCGCCATCACAGATAAGAGTCCTGCCAGTAACCATCTCTGGTGTGCCAGTGATGGGTGAGAATAGATAAAGGTGTTCCTTTTTCTAAGGTGTATCTCTTATCTATTTCGCTGCTCTAAAGAGGTGGGTGCCTGCAGCTCCAGTGGGATGTGAATGAAGCCAATTCTCCAATGACTCTGGCTGTCTGTTGTGCAGACACCCAGCCTTACTGGGAAACTGGTGGCTTCTGTTTTCTGGGTTCTTGAATATTCCTTTCACCTTGTCCTTATAGGACTAGGACTTCCATGGTGCCCCTTGGTTGGCCTTGGTGCGTAATGTTTACCCACTTGAACCTGACCTTGTCCTCTTGGTTTACTTTAAAGTATCTCTTCCCTCCTTCCACTCAAAAGGCCCCATTCCTGAATACTCACCACTCAGGTATGGAATGAAATGAAAGTGATGACTCCATTCTATGCTGCAAAGCGCCTGCCTCTTAACTCTGAAAGATTTAATTCAGAATCTCAAAGGTCAAACTCCTGAATGTCAGAAACTTCCAGATCACAATCTTGACAAGTCCAAAATCCCAAACAGCCAAACCCCCAAACCCACCATCCTAGGGAGCAACAGCAGAAAGCTGCCTAAGAGGGGAGTGGAGAACTGAGCCAGGCACAGATGGGGGCTCCAGTTGGTGGTGTAGACAGGTGCTGTCTAGAGGGGTCTCTGCTTGTCCCTCTAACTGTACCCCTCACAGGACAACAACAAAGAATGTTCTTCTGTGAGGGGGTGACAGGTTGAATTGGGGGGTTGTGATCCCATCTCTGTAATAAGATGCAGCTGAACTAGAAAGATGCCACTGTGCATGGAGACTTGGGCAAGGAGAGTGTAGGCATGAAAAGAACACAGGGTGAGAGAGAGCGTGAGAGTACATGCAAGGAGATCGAGAGAGACACACAAACCAGAGAGAGAGGAAGGGGAAGGGGCAGGGGCCATAGGACACTCAACCAGGCCACAGAGAGGTGGAGAGGAGAGAAGCCTCAAGCTTCTGAATCACAGGTACCAGCCCAGGCCAACAAGGAGATGCTGGTTCCTGACGAGAGGGGCTTGCTGGACACCTGGCCTTGGTGTTGGCCTATTTCATGCTGTTTGGTTTGGGGTCCTTGCTGCTGGCTTGAGGCTGGAGCAGACACTAGAAGAGAAGAATAAATGCCTTCTGCTGGGGTGCACCTGTGACTGGAAATGCTGCAGCTTGTGGACCTGGGACTTGGAGACTGGACTGTGGTGAGACGTCCAGGAGCTGGGCCAACCCAGGGGACTCTAGTTCCTTATTCTCCTGTTAACAAACCCTGTTTCTGTTGACTTGGTCTTGCACTGCTGACACACAGGTGGACAGACCTAGTAGTGGCGGGTTCACCAGCTTTTCCCTTGTGAGGCAGTTTAATTTGCCTGCTTTTGTCCCACCTGCTAAGACTTCCACTTTCAGTTCTAACCTCATCAGCCAGTGTTAGACAGAAACAGGAACCTCCTGCTTTTTGTGAAACTTCACTTTATGCCACTCACTTTTACAAAAGACCTATGTTCGTATCTGTTTGTGCTAACCAAAATAGATCCAAGGATGGTTTCCACTTTTATAACAAAAGGTGAAAAGCAAAAATAATAGCGTTTGTTTTGCAGCTGCTGTTCTAGTGACAGCACTAACCCATTCCCCAGGGAAACACCTTCTCCAGGCTGTGTATTTCTCACCTCCTTCCTGCTTTACAGCGGGGAGTGCTCATTTAGGTTTTATGTGTTATTTGGCACAATTTGGTAAGTTGTTTGAGGGTTCTGGGAATGCTCCAAAAACTTCCATATACAAGGAGCTGAGGTCCTTTCGAACCAGGCGGGCCCTTGGAGAAGTGCTCCAGCGCACCCCCACTGAGGCCTTGGCGGGAGTGGGAGGCAAGGGTGAGTCCTGTACCACCAGGGTCTCGGGGGCTCCGGGTCCAGGGATCTCAGGCTGGGGAAGCTGGCCTCTGCCTCCATGAGGGCAGGGGGTGGGGGCTGAGCATCTCTGCTGGGGTGTGGACTCGTGGGGGCCGGGATTCCCCTCGGGTTTACTCCAAACTCAATAAACCTGCACTAGGGATGAAGAATCCAGTCTCTCCAGCAGCAGTTACAAAGCAGAGGAGAGGAACTAATAACGGCCCTGGATGCATTCACAACCTGGGTGGGGCCAGCCCAGTATTGGGACAGAAAGATGACCCCAGCGACCAAAGTGATCTGCCACAGATTCCTGCCTGCATCATCTCTGACACTGGGGACTCAAACCCCAGGCCCACAGCAACGTGCAGCATTTAAGAGGCACCCTCCTTTGCCAATCAATGGGGCAAGAAAGCCACGAGCGGCTGTGGCCCCACGGCAGAACTGCTGACCTCAAGAGAGAGGAGAGGAGCACGACCAACCACCTGGGGAAGTCTGCCCCGGCAGGGAACACATCACCACTTTCGCTGGGAGTTGCATTCCCATTCCCAGAAGACACAGAACCAGCAACAGGTGACAGAAAAGATCCCAGAGAAGCTTCCACATCTGCCCTACAAGTTCCCGATGTGCTCAGCCTGATGATCTACCTCAGCTACTCCTGGAGACCCCAGCAGCCTCATGTGTTGCTGTCCAAGAGAGCAGGCCCACACCCAGGGGCAGGGGGGAGGGTAGGGCATAATTTGAAAACAAAAAAGAAAAGTCCTGTGGGCCAAACACAGACCAACAGCGTGCAGCGAGAGGAGTTGGAGTGACCAGAGGGGCGAAGGGGAGGTACGGGGGTGTGCGGTGGGGAGTAAGGGGTACAGTACAACCATGCAAACATGACCGATGCTGTATGGTAATTATAAAAATACTTTAAATCTTTAAAAAAAAGTCCACCTACATTCACAGAGCTGCTTCTTCACCTGATGCCATTTGGCTCAGCAAGGGGTTTTGTAAGCATTGCTATCTCGGTAGGTTTATCATTGGTTCCAGCAGCTAAAGAAGAAAGCTGGAACCCTTGGTGGAGTCCACAGGCTTTTACGCTCTCCGGGACTCCTGTACCCAGGCACACCAGGCAGGGCGGCTGGGTCAGTTGTATGGCCAGCAGGCCAGCCTCTGCCACCCACCCCCGCAGGAACCTTCGCACGCTTTCTCTGGGCCCGTTTTGTGTTCTCTTAGCACTCTCCTCCCTGGCAGGCTCTCCTCCCAGGGTGAGGCTGCCCCTTAACTCCGCCTACTCCTAGGGCCACTCACGCATGCGCACACCCACTGGGAGGGCGCGATACTGCAGGTGCGGGTTACAGAGGCAGATGGCGGAAGGGTGTGCAAAACCCTGACACCTCAATGTCCCCTACAACCGGGTAGCGGGACTGCTTGACTTTCAGGTAGCGGGAGAAGCCTTTATGTTCATCTTGTTTTGAATTTGACTTCTGCGTTGTGCTTTTGCTTGTAGCTGTGGGGCATTCACTTGATGTATTGGTGTTCTCTTGCATGGCTTCTAGAAGGTCACACTTCTCTTGCACTCATTCTCTTGTTAGTAGCCATTTGGGTTGTATCGTTTTGGAGCTATTACTGGTCATGCAGCTCTGAACACGTTTATCTTTGGGTACACGTATACCCAGGTGTGACTGTAGACATTGCCAAGGTTTTCCGAAGTGGAGCACAGAGCCTTCCACTCATGGGGTGTTGAGAGAGTTCTAGCTGCTCCACATCTTTGCGACCAAATGGTTTTGTCAGTCTTTTCAATTTTAGCTTCCTTGGGGACTGTGATTTGCATTTCTCTGATGACTAATAAGACTGAGCATCTTTTACATTTATTTTTACTTATTTTTGATCTAATTAAGCATCTTCTGTCTGTAGCCTCAGCAGGGCCTGATTCATGACAGGGAATTTAAGATCTAAATTCACTTCTAAAAATGTCTCAGGCATCTGTATTCATTTCCTGGGGCTGCCATGACAAACTTCCATGGCCTTATGTGTTTATTTTTATTATTTTTTAATATTTCATTTTTGCTGCTCCTTATGACAGTCTCTCTAGAGGTACCTGTTCAGACATCTAGATCATTTATATGTGCTACCTTTTTGTTATTGTTAGTTAGAGGAGTTCTTTATATAGGCTGGATACATGTTCTCCATCAGTTAGGTGGGATGTAATCTTGTCTCTTCCTGTGGTTTTCCTTTTCAGTCTTTTCATAACTTCTTTGGATTGATAGTTCTCAGTTCGGGTCAGATCCAGAAAAATCAATATTTTCCAGTAGGGCTATTGTTTAATGTATCTTAAAGAAATCAATTGTAGATCTAAGTTCACGTTTAGATCGATAGTTGATCTGGAATTGATCTCTATGGCTAATGTGAGGTGACTGGCAAGGTAAGTATTTTTCCTAATGAATGGTCAATTCACTGAGAACTCTTATGGAAAATCCTCCCATTTCTATCCTGTTCTGTACATAAAAAGTGGCCATCTGTATGTGGTTCAGTTCCCGAATGCTCTGTTACTGAATACCTTCTTTGCCCATTGATCTGTCTTTTTGCAATAACGTACAATCTCATGCAATAACATACAATATATAAAGCTGTTGCTTTATAATAAATCTTGAACTCCTGGTTGGGTAAGTCTGCCATCTTAGATATTGTTCTTTAGGATTGTTTGGGCAATTCTTGAGTTTTTGAATTTCCATACATTTTAGAAGCAGCTTATCAGTTTTCACAAATAGTCACTAGATTTTCATGGTGATGGCATGGCATCTACATAGTGATTGCCTCCATCCATTTGGGGAGAAAGGATTGAACTTTCCAGTCCATAAACACAATCTACCTTTTATTTAGACTGTCTCTCTCTTTTCTGAAAAATATCTATATTTTTCCTGCATAGAGGTCTTTTATTCTTTTCATGTATTGACTCCTGTGTTATATTGATCTTATTATTAATGGTACAGTTTAAATTCTTTATTATACAATAGTTTCATTCTTGGTATATATAAGCACCACTGGCTTTTCTCCTGATTGAGCATGCCTTTGATAAAATCTAAATCCACCTCCTAAACTTTCTGATTTGTTAGTATCTGTGTTCATTTCCTAGGGCTGTCATGACCAATTAGCGCAAACCTGGTGGCTCCAAATAGCAAACATATTCCTTCATAATGTGGGAGGCCAGAGTCTGCAGCTGAGGAGTAGGCTGGGCCACATTCCCTCTGCAGGCGAGGGAAGAATCCTCTCCCCTTCTTCTCTCTTCTGGTGGCCCAGCCCTTCTGTAATCTGTGGTTGTGTAGCCCATTCTCTGCCTCCACTTGGCCTGGCCTTCCCTCTGTCTCTGTGTCCCTCTCTGGCTCTCTCCTTTTTCTTCTTTTTTGTTTTGTTTTGTTTCCTTCCTTCCTTCCTTCCTTCCTTCCTTCCTTCCTTCCCTCTCTTCCTTCTTCCCTCCCTCCCTCCCCTCC
>PVHY01030341.1:0-13494 GCA_004024945.1 Uropsilus gracilis
GCCCGCGCCGTCGCCGGGGGCCTCGACCCCCGGCCGCGCGGGCGCCCCCGCCGACCTCCCCCTCCTCCCCCTCCCAGCCAGGCGCAACCCATTCCCGCCGGCGCGACCTTGGTCCCAGTCGGGTCGGCGGCGGCGCCTCTGAAAGGACACCCTAGAGTCCAGGCTGACCGCGTCCAGGCTGACCACATCTGGGAGTTGGGCTGCTGAGCGACTGAAAGTGGCTGCAAGAATCCACAGCTCAGAGGCGAGGCGTGGAGAGAAGGAAAACAGGCTCATCCCCCAGTGACCGACAAGTGGAAAAACGTGGACGTCCCACCTCCACCCCTTTGCTTGTCTCAGGGTCAGTCCAGCTTCCTAGGAGATCGAATTCCAAGAGAGCAGATGTCATGGGGTTTATCTGCTCATTCATAAGCCTTCAGTGTGTGCAGCCTGCCCAGCATGGTTCGCAGGCTGCAGCACCAGCATGCTTAGGACATTGGCCTTGTCCCGTGGAACTTGCTCACAAATGAAGCAAATCGACAACCTGGATGACCATGAATGAACGAATGCATGGAGATGGCCTGGGTTGAACTGGAGCTATTTGCCATCCAAGGAGCGCTGTCTGGCTGGTTGTTACAAAGGCGTGAAGTTAGGAGAAGCAGACTGGAGATGAGATAGAAAATAGGGAGTTGTCACATCTGGGTGGTATTTAAACCATGAGCACCTCAGGATAAAGTTATGCCTTGAGGATGAAGTCAGTAGAAAGCTAAATGTCAAGAAAGGATCCACCCTAAAAAAAAAAAAGACACTAAATTAGATGCAGTTGTGCTGAGAAACTTAGGAAGGAGACACAAGTCCATTTATGTAACTAGAGGTGAATGTTAAGAAAAATGTTAAGGTGATGAAGAGTGACAGGGTTGCACAAAGCCTGAGAACAAAATAAATCAAACCTCCAGAGTCTGCATTTTTCCTCTGCTGTTCAGGGAAAAGAGATCCCAGATGTGGGTCTGAGTGGTCCCCAGACTTTTCCATTCTTTACCTAGGTCAATGCCTCCACGTGTGATCCGTGCCTTAAAATCATCTGGATTCTGATGAATCATTTGGATGAGCCATTTTGGGTGAGAATTTTGGGGTTTAGCATTCTGGGAGAGAAGAATGTGCTCTGGACCGCATGACCAGGGTGGGCCTTCCAGCCATGGGCCCAAGCCTGTGGATTCATGGCTTTTAGCAAGCATAAGCTGAATGTGTCTGCTGAGTCCAAAGAGTTTAAAAAAATTGGAACTCCCATCTTGGAGTTTGCCATACCTGGTTGACTTAGATGTTCTTGAAGAGGCTGTAAGCTAGGCCTGAGAAAATGAACTTTGCTCATGCCTGAGAGTTTTTATTACTGCCTTAAGTATCAAGGACACCACAAAGAGAAGACAGCATCATGCCTTTGACTACATGCTTGGAGGAAACTGGAGCATGCCAAGAAGAAGAATGTTCTATGTTTAGAGCGTGTGCTGCTGTGATTGGACATGGTGAGATGATCAGAGATTTAAAGGACAGAAATTTTGGACACTGGTGAGGTAACTGGGTTTTCATGTTTATCTTGTTAAAGGACTGAGGGTTTGGACAATGTTGGGATAATTGGGGTTTTTAATAGGTTTATTTTG
Organism: Uropsilus gracilis; assembly: GCA_004024945.1. NCBI lineage: Eukaryota > Metazoa > Chordata > Mammalia > Eulipotyphla > Talpidae > Uropsilus > Uropsilus gracilis. The sequence goes on from PVHY01030341.1 coordinate 1,635, forward strand.
TAGTAAATAATTAGGAAAACACCTTGTTAGTAATAAATAGCGCACTTTTTAAAATAATCATCTGGATTCTCTGCAAAAGCAAAGGGAGACTCCACCATTGAAAACACTACCATAAAATTAAAAATTTAGAAGAAAAATTCTATACCAGCTGTCATTCAATAGACCTGCAAAGGAATAAAGGACCATTAAGTTAGAAGTGACACAGTGAATCACAACTTATCAGCACCATGCAATACAGGGTTGATAGTAGTCAGTGATTGTCCTCCTGAGATCAATCTATTAGAACTGATCTATATAAATTAATCTATAGAAACTGGCTTCTTGAAGCAGAAGTCTAAAATCAATATTACTAGGCCAAAATCAGGGCATCAGCAAAGCCATGTGCTCTTGGGAGGTTCCAGGGAGAATTGCACCTTGCCTTCTCCCATTTCTAGTGGCAGCCAGCATTCCTGGCCTTGTGGCCACATCACCCAGATCTTCAAGACCACCATCTTCATATCCCTCTCTCTGCTCTCTCTTGATGTTCCTTCTCCTGCCTCTGTCTCTTATAAGAGATACATGTGATTACATTTAGAACCTACCCAGAAAATTCAGGGTAATCACATTCTCAAGATCCTTCACTTCAAGACATCTGATAAGACCTCTTTTCACATGGGGAGAGAGAAAAATGTAGTTAACTTTGGGAACCATTATTTGGCCTAACGCACTAGGTACAGTCTCGGCACTTATAAATCTTCCCTTAACCAGTCACTGTGTATTTTCCATCTGTGAACTTTGCTTGAGTATGTTTATATTTTTCAATTTGTACCACTTACCAGGAATAATTATAGATTCTCAACCAACTTAATAAAAAAAGATACAAACTGTCAAGAATACGCTGTCGTTTTTTTATTTGTGTATGATCTATCTGATATGTTAACTACTCTTTTGCTTCTTTGAAAAGGGAAATATATTGCTACAGGAAGAGGAAAGATATTGTTGTCGCATCTGATAGGCCACTTCTGCATCAGGGCATAGAAGTATCCAATGAGCTCTTCATCTCAGTCTGCAGCAGGAAGGAAAGGTCGCTCTACATGGAATCTCTGGAACAGGTCCTGGCGGTGCTATGCCTTGGCAGGCAGTCCTGTGGCCGAGGACGTGACCAGCACTCCCCACAACCCAGTCCTAAGCAGCATCTGACACATAGTAAACACTACATACTTTGGACGTCTTCTCCACAGCTCTTCTGACTCAGCCGGATTAGAACAAATATGTGTGAACTAAAGACACCGTGCATTTGACAGGTGTGTGTGGTCATGAGCCACAGAGCCCTTTTCAGCAGAGCAGCGAGGAGACACAGCATTGCTCCTAAAACGATGTAAGACTCTACAACCCAGAGTAAAGAGTTTACAATGCACGTAAAAGGCTGGGCACGGTGGCTCATGCCTGTAAGCTTCAGCCTATACAGCGGCCGGGGCTAGGGATCGCAGTTCGAGTCCCGCCTGGAGCCCATAGTGAGACCTAGTTCCAAAAAAATAGCTGGGCGTGGTGGTGCATGCCTGTAATCCCAGCTACCTGGGAAGCTGAGGCTGGGGATTGCTTGAGTCCATGGTACCCCGGGCAACGTGAGCCTACAGTTCCACAGGCAAAAATAGTGAGACCTAGTCTCAAAAACAACAACAACAACAAAAATACAGTGCACGTCAATGCATTGTCAATGCAAGTGGACTTCAAATTCCCCCCATGATAATAGTAGTTCTTCTTCACTGACTTCAGTCTAGATATTTTACATGGACAGTCAGACCCCTGGCCCATCAGGTGAGAACATCTCAGGGGCAGAAAAGAGCCGATTGAGTGTCTGCCCTACAAAGTGCCCTTTAGTTCAAAGAATGCATCACTTACCTTTTTAAAAACAGTTCCCTTTCCTTGTAGCTATAAAGAGACCCAATGCCTCTTCTCCCTGTTTCTCCACCTCACCCTCCCCACTGATGCGTCCTCTGCCACAGTGTAGACCCGAGCAAGGAATGACATCTGAGCAAGCACACCAGCATCAAAGGTAGAAACCTGGATTCTGGGTTCTGGTTAGAGAAGAACATGTGAAGTTCGAAAATAGCAGCCCCTGGGGCTAAAGATCAGTCTTGTCATGCAACAGACACCGTTGGCTGCAAAATTCCAGCATCTAAACTTCTACAGCCTCGAAATGCATAGATGAATCTTAGCAGGGGTGAGACTCCCTAGGAAGAGGGAGAAGGAGGGAGCCTTCATTGCATGTCTATGGGTACTGGCAGTTTGTATTTTCTGCTTGGGTAATCTTCACAGCAGCATCAAGAGCAGTGATACCGATGAAGAAGCTGCCACTGGCATTGTTGGGGGGCATGGCTTGTTGGTGTCACAGACAGGATTCAAGGGTCCAGCCAGGGTCAAGGGCTGTCATTCCCACTGGCTTCCCAGTCTCCAAGGTGTTGAGCACTAGACAGAACACAAGGGGCCAAAGATACCCCCCTTCCCTCCAAGACCGTGAGGGGTGCACTGGACTTGCTCACAGAGGCCCAGCAGAGCAAAGCGTAAACCAGACCCCCATTCTTACTCCCCCTGTGTGTTCCTGAAGGGTCTGTACCCCACCCCTTTGGTTTCGGGTTGTTTTTCAACATCAATTTAAAAAAGAAGAATTTGACTGCAAGAGGCTATCCAAGCAATGCAAATGCATGACTCTCATAAGAAATAAATCCTATGAGAAAACTTGCCCTCTGTCTATATTTTCCCTTCATGCTTCTTCTCCCACATTTTTAGAACCAAACATGAACACGTCAGTGAAAAGGCCCAGCGTTTCCCACACAGCCATCCCTCAGCCGCCGCTCTCACTCCTGCCTCACTCGCTCTGGCGGAGCCGGCTCAAGGTTGGAGTGGTTTTGTTCTAGAGAATACAAAGGATGCTCGTGGAAGTCTTCATCTTTCTGCCAGGCAGAGTGGATCCACCACCTAGTACCCCACCAGGAGAACATGAATAAAACATGGAGGCTGGCGACAAAGAAAGTGAAAATATTTCAGCAGGCAAAATGGCAGCGTGAGAAGGAGCAGGAGATAAATCAGCACAGAAAGAGACAGCCCGGGAACAAAACCCTGGTTGCATTTTTTACCCAGACTGCAAGCTCCCGTGTATCCCCCTCACAGAGATATCCAGGGACGACGAGAGGGCCCATCCAAATGACCCAGATACCCTCATTCATCCCCCAGGTGTGGGTCACCAGAGTCCATGCTCCTCACTGCCGCTGCTATGCCCTGGAAATTCTTCCCTCTTTTTTTCCCCCATCTTGTTTTTGATCTAGAATCCACTCATCACCTGTTCCCTCCTACCCACATTTGGTCTCCTCAGAAGCCAGTTTTCCTGTGATGTTAGGAGTTGCATGTAGAATGAAGAAGAACTTGCGATGGAAGAGATGGATAGTGATCTGTGAGGCCAGTCCACAGAACAGGGATCCTGGGAAGCATGTCCAGGTCCCACTTTAATGAAGTTGTAAAGTCCTTTATATACCCCAGCAAGGAAACGTTACAACGATGTAATGAGGAAGCAGCAAAGCGTAGGTGACATAACATAGGGGATGCAGGATAACAGGAGAAGTTACCTTTGGGGGCAACAGACCTTACCAATAGGTCATATGTCTCTTGGGACATTCCAAAGAGGTTGCAGGCAGAGAGATGGAGTTTCAGACAAGAGGAACACCTCCTATCTCTCTAGCCCACTCTGCCTGCTTCCCCGTTCCACAGTGAGAGCCTCCCTGAGTGGCTGTCTTCAATTCTTGAGGCTGTCTTAACAAAGGCCCACCAGCTAGATGATCTACAATAATAGAAATGTGTTCTCTGCCTGTTTCAGAAGCTCGAGTCTGTTATCAGGTGGCTGGTGGGGTTAGCTCCTTCTGGAGACTCTAACAGAATTTTCCAGATTCTGGCTGCTAGTTTCATGTACTTAGCTTGTAGATGCTTCATTCCACACAGTCTCCATCCTCCCTCAGCCACCTTCTTTGGGTGTAGGGGTCTCCACATGACCTTCCTGTGAGAATACCGGCCCTTATAGCTGGGGCCCACCCTCATCCATCCTCATCTTGAAATCAGGTCTAAAGGGGCAGAAGTCTCTAACCAACAAGCCACAGGTCTGCATCACTTGCATTTAGCAGTTGTCAAAAACAGTTTAAACAACAGGATTTTATTAACAAGGGAAATTAACCAGGAAAACCAAAAGTCCTTAATGCCACAAGTGGCCAGTTATTTCAACCCGAGTACCATTTAGTCCAAAAGTCCCAGCACATGTCCAAGATGGCACCCTTTGCCCCTCCAAACCTGCAGGCACCTGGCATATCCAGTTCTTCTCTAGCATCTTCTCTTTGCTTCTTCTCTCTCCTGTGTTCCAAGCTGCTCTGCTTCTCCAAGTCTCTTCAAATTTCTTCCACAATTGCTGATGCACAAATCAGCTTTCCAAATCCCTGGCCATCTCCAGCTCACCAGCTCATGATGCCGCCTTGCTGCGGTGCCACATTCTCCACACTGGCCACTCTTCTACTGGTCACCATGGCTCCTTGCCACCTCCAGTTCACTCTTCTGGGGGCTTACCTGGCCAGGCCACGGGAGCCTGTCCTCTCAGTCCACCACTCTCATCCCCTTCCTTTCCTTTTCTTTTTTTCCTATCCTTGCTCCTTCCTTTTATCTGCCTTTTGGCGCTTCTCACTTCTCGCGCACACCTTTCTCTCAGACTCTGCCCACCAGGGTACTCTGGTGCCAACACAATTTTTAACTGAGTCACTCACAACCTTCTATCAACCTTAACTAATTGCATCTGCAGATCCAAATAAGATCACCTTTTGAGGTTCTGGGTGGAAATGAATTTGGGGGTTTATATTTAAACCCAATACAAAAGAACCCACACGAGCTCTTCATGAATCACCACACAAACTCCCTCCACACTCATCCATAAGCTCTGTCCCACTATGGCTTAACCACTGCACACATGTGAAGTCCCACACGTGTTTCAGTCCCTGAAGAGTTGCACAAGCCTCTGTATCCAGACACTGTAGGCATAAGTCTTTCCTTGATCCATGGTGTTGACTCATCAAGGCCTGTGCTCTGTGTTATCACCTATGATCTGTGAACACAACTCGGCCTGGAGTGAACGCTGAGCCTGCACTTGGAATTCACTTTTCTCCCATTTAAATCTGTCTTTGCATCCCTCTTCACTCTTCTCTCTAGCCCTGCTTTCAGCTCTGCTGTTCTCGCCTGTGTTTTTGACTAACAGCAGACAGAATTCTGTTTCAGAGTTTTACAAACCAAGCCAGCAGGCATGGAGTTCCTTTGTCACATGGGTTCTCGTTTTAGGCAGCTAAGGTGACCACACAATGGCCCAAGCAAAAGGTCACCTGCCACTCCCTGCCAGGGCTGAGACCACTGGCTTAAGATCATAGACACATGGAATTGTTTTATATTATATGTGCATCTATGCATATATGTATGTACCTATGTACATTATATATGTATGTATGTGATTGGTCTATATTATCTATGTATGTATGTGTGTATGTATGTATTTGGTGAATCAGTAGAGTTATAGTTACTGGAGAGTAAACACATATTTTAGCAAAGCATAACCTAATCTTTTATGTAAGATTATAAACAGAGTTTATTTCATTGCAATAAAACACACATAACATGAAATAAACCATTTCCTCTGCTCCACTCTGGTGCTGTTCATCAGGGTAACTACATTCCCATGGTAGAGACACCATCACCTCCAGAACTCTTTTCGTCTTGCAAAACTGGAACAGTACCATTAAAATGTAACTCCCTATTCTTTCCCCTGCCAGGCCCTGGAAAAGACCCTTCTGTTTCCTCACTCTTTGAATTTGAAATACCTCCTAGAGTCTTAAATAGGAATCACTTAGTATTTGTCTTTCAGGGATCAGGTTATTTCATTTAGCTTGTCTCCAAGATCATCCATGTTGTAACAGGTATCAGACCCTTCTTCCTTCCCAGGCTGCATACTATTCCACTGCATGAACACACTATATTTTGCTTATTCATTCATCAGTCAGTAGCTGCTTGGGTATAGATTCAGTCAGTAGCTGCTTGGGTATAGATTACATAGTCACAAATGCAGGGGTGTAACTATGTCTTCAAGGTCCTGCCTTCAACTCCTGGGGGTATTATCCAGAACTGAGATTGCTGGATTATATGATAATTCTTTTAATTTTTTTAACCGTTTTGACACGTCTTACAATATCATGCAAGGTTCCAAATTCTCTGTGTCTTTGTCCACACTTACTATGTTCTGTTTCCCAACACAACCATTGTAACAGGTTTGAGGTGTTGCCTCATTGTGATTTTGTTCTTTCCTTCCTTCCTTCAATGCCCAAATTTTAATACTGCCCATTTTGGGGTCCCAGCTTCAATATTGCCTGCATTGGGGTCCTGGCTTCATTTCCACAGATTCTATTGTGAGCACAGATGTTTAAAAAAAAAATTACCAAGAAAACAGAAGTCTCATGAGCCTCTTCTGAAGCCATCGGGATGGAATGTGTTTGCAGAGAGCGTGAGGAAGTTGCATGCCCTGGGCAATGTTTTTCAAGTTCTCTTTGACGTCTTTAACAGGAGCAGAGTTTCTCAAGAATTTCGCCTTTCCTAGGAAGCCTGTTTTCTAATTAGAAGACATGAAAGCCAGTCCTATCCCCAACCTGTCAAGAGAGCTGAGAAGACAGCCTGCACAGGGGCATTGCAAATCACTTCAGCCTGACCGCTTTTTACAACTGCTGTGATGAGAGAGGATGGGAGCGACAGCAAAGGCATGTTTGAACAGGGGAAAACTAATGTTTTGAGTAAGATGACTCTTAAATGCAACATTGGGTCCCCATTTCTTTTTAAAATATTCATCTCAGCTTTAGAAAGCTATTTTAGCACTTTGTTTTTAAGAATGTCTGGGTAACAAAGGATGCAAAATCACTAATTAAAAAGGACACCTGTACTCGCATATTTATTGCAGCTCAGTTTACAATTGCCAAGATATGGAACCAACCAAACTGCCTCAAAACTGATGAATGGCTGAAAAAGATGTGGTCTGTGTACACAATGGAAACTTATGCATCAATCAAAGAAGACAAACTTACATCATTTGTGGCCACAAGGATGGAGCTAGAAGGAATCCTGTTTGGGAAATAAGCCAGAAAGAAAAAAAGAAATATGGGATGGTCTCACTTATTTGAGGGCTAGAGGGAAAACAAACAAACAAACAAATGCTTAAGAAAAATCGAAAACTGCCAACAGAGCTAAAGCATAGAACAAGAGAGGGGGAGGAAGGAGAGAATGGGGCCAGGAGAGAACACACAAGACTAAGATGGTGGATGGTGGTAAGGTAATAGGAGAGCATCAAGGTAGATAATGAAGCAATATATATGTATATAGACATATAAGTGCAAACAATAAAAAGAATCTCTTGGTAAGATTTTTATTTTGAAGAATTTATATGACTTTAAACCTTTTGCTTGGTCTTTTATAGGAATATAATCTAAAGCTCATTCTGTCTGTCTGCCTGCCTATCTATCTATCTATCTATCTATCTATCTATCTATCTATCTATCTATCTATCTATCTATGTATCATCCATCTATCTACCTACCATCTATCTCATTGCAGTGTGGGCCACAAGGTTAAATACAGGAGAACCTATGATCCAGATGAAAGCTGCAGGCAGTCTGCTGAATAATTCCTTTTTGCTCATGGGGACCAATTTTTCTGTTCTCTTCAGAACTTCAACTGATTGGATGAGGCCCACCTAAATCAGTTCACTGATTTAAGTGTTAACCTCATCCCAACATACCCTCCAAGTCAAGGCATACAAGTAACCATCACAAAAATAGTAGCATTATAAAATGGCATCTAATCATTCCTAATATTCATAAAAAATGTGGCATTGGTACTTAAGTATTTTTACAGAAATGTCAATGCAAGTAACTGTATATTTAGATGAGATTCCGTTTTGTTATCAGTGACTTCTGTACTGGAGGCTGTGCTGGCAGGTAAAGTTTTTTTTCCCCCACATCTGCAATATTTCTCCTTCAAGAGCAGCACCAAGTACTTGTTGCAGAATCTTCTGTATTTGTTTGCACTCTGTTCTTTTCTGGTGCATGTGAATTTCTAAGTGGTGATTATTCTTTGAAAAGGAACATAAATGTTTAAAACAAAGAAGAGACAAGCTCAATCATGTATATGGATCTCAGTATTTTCATGTCTTCAGCTACAGATTACTTTCCGGCATTCAGACAGGTCTTGACATGAGAGACTTGGGAGGATTTCTCTCTCTGCACTATCTTATATCAAACATTATTTATTTCTAGTATCAACATCTTTAAAGAACATGATCAGCCAAGAGAATAAATCTATTCCTACGAAGTGCTTTCAAATTCCTCGAGGAAAGGAAGTTTTATTCCAGCACGCAGGTGTGGACAGACACACACACCTTTCTCAGGAAAAACATCCTGTGAGTCACATCTGAAAGCAAAAAATAAAACTGCAAATATAACATCCAATGGGAAAATGATTTTCCCCCGAAATAACCCTCTCCTCTTGAGATGACTAGAGAAACATAGCCTAACATGGCTTCTTGTCATGTTTGCCTTTCTCCCTGTTCTTCACCTGCCTTTACCCCCACCTCAGTTAATTTAGATGAATTGAGCCAGAATTGTGGCTACACGGCTGCCTGCATCACTGAGATGACTAAGGGTCAAAGTGAAATTCGATCAGTCTAGAGTCATGCATTCACTCAGCACGAATCTTCTGGAGACCACACAAAGCTCAGGGAGATGCCACGTGAGAAGGACAGATTTTGGTCCTGCCTTTGTAGGGTGAGGATTTGCAACCTGTCTATTAACAGGAGAAAGATTTCTATGATCTGAAGAGAAACCAGAGTATTGCAACCTGTCGATTAAGGCACAGTCTATCCTACCTGAGCAGCAGGACTTGCATCACCTGAGCTCGCCTTTCAGCCCCATTTACCTCCCTCCACTTCCCTCACTGTCATAACTTGCCCCCCAGGAAGTTAAGTCCTTTTCCCCATGCCCCCATGTTCACCTCCCCTTCATTCTTCACCTGCCTCAGGGAGCCACACCCCAGCCCTTCCTTCTCCCCAGGTAGGGAGACATCCCTCCTCTCAAATCCTTGGCTGATCTTGAACCCCTGGGTTCTCTTTCATGGCCTTCAGAACATTCATGCATCTATGTCTTATTTATTTCCACACTAGACTAGTTAATTGTCCCAAGACAGGAATTGAGGCTATTCTGTGGAAGCCATGACCCCAATATGGGCAGTGTTATTTGTTGGAAAAAAAAGCATTGCTATTACCCGTGTCTAAAAAACACAGAGATTAAGAATAGTCTAAAGCCAGATAAGGGTACTTTCTGAATGCTGAGAGTCTAAGCAGACTTGGTGAATATGCTAATCTAGGACCGTGAGACTATGGCTCCAAGGTCCAGGTGGGGAAGGGGAGATGGACCCCCAGGAGAGTGTGATTGTGAATTGGGTCCGCTGGTTTCATGAGGGGAGGAGGAGCAAGGAAAAGGATAAAAATGAAAAGGAGCAGAAATTGGAGAGATAAAACTTTTGGGAAGAAGAGCTGAGCTGAGAGCGGGATCCTGGAGATGGGCATCGGGCGCGGGAGTTTTGCCTTCAGGAGGAAAAGAACCCAGGAGCTGAGTCCTTCGGGGTTCCTCTGCTCCACCCCTGGCATTCAGGTCTCTGGGCTGTGTGAAAGCAGAGGAGAGGTGACCCTGATGACATGTTGAGCCACTGTGCAACCCGGATCGCCCCACCTCATGTTGGTGGAATTCACCCAATGCTAACTTAGGCTTTTAGTTTGTTCCTTCCTGTATCTGTAAATAAACCTTTATCTTTACCCTTATTACTAAAGTTTGATCTCTGGGCAGCTACTGGTGCTCTTGCGGAAGAACCCTCAGTAAAAATATTAAATACAAAGGGGCTTACTCCCGATATCACTATCACAGCTGACACAGCACCCTGCCTACCACAGATGCGTCTAAGAGAAGATTAGATCCTGTTAGAACGGATTCATGAATACATGGTTCATTGGGGCGAATCTCTCAAGCTCATCTAGTCTGATTTGAAAAACAAGCTGGAAGTAAACACTTGGAGGCAGACCTCCCAGCTGTGCAAAGGCAGTGACCATGTCCATCTGTTTCTCATAAATATTTGAAGATTTCATCAGTTTCATTCACCATGACATTGATAAATCATTGATCGCCATTCCATCGATTTCATTCACCATGTCTCAATCACAACCCTACAGCAAAGTCTAAATCCACAGCTTGAAGTGAAAAGGCGTTGAGGAAGTTTCTTGGGGTCTTGTCTCCACCTCCTCGGGGACTCACAAGGACATCCCTCCAGGGACACAGGAATGAGAATGTCCTACACCATGTGCTCGTGTGCGGACACCCTCTCTTGCTCCCCTCCCCTTACATCTCAACTTGCCCCTTCTCTAAGCCTCTGCTGTAGGCTGTGCGCTCTCTCCAGAAACCGGTCCTTACCTCCCGGTCCAGCTTGGCTCCTTGAAGACCCAGACATAGTGAGTTATGGTGTTATGGTTCACATTTGCCCTCAAGCCCATGATGCACTGCACAACTGAGACATGGCTGCTCTTCAGAATTTTGAGTTCTGGGTTTGCCATAATGAACCCCAACATCAAACTTTAGCCTCCTGCCTCCTTTTAGAATGCCTTCGTGACCTCCAGGGGGGAGCCCTCCTCAAGTCTCTGGAATATGTGACTTGACAGCTGCTAGTTGGCTCTCATGTTTGTGGCCTACTCTGAATCAGCATCCCCAGGAAGGCGGCTGCTAGCCTGTGATGGGGACTCTATAAAACGGAGTTGATTCAGCTGCCAGTGCTGCTAGTTGGTATGTGTTTGCATCTTACCTCTACCACCTACTAGCTGCATGACCTTGGACCAGTCACTAAACCCCCCTCTGCGTCCATGACTAATGCTGATAATATCAAAGGTATAATAGCAACACTGGCCTGCACTTTGAGACTGGAACAAGGGGTATGTCTATAGACTCTATCCAAGTCCCTCCTCCCATGTGGGCTCACACACCTGCTTGTGGGGTGAGTAGCTAACAGGTACCATCCCAAGTTTCATGTATTGTAAAAACCTCATCTTTGACCATGAGCTTGGAGGTTGCGCCTCCTTACAGCAAAACAAGAAGAGGGGGCCGAGGCTGAGGTGGATCTTGCCAGGTGATAGTTGGTGAAATGTTGGCTCTCCTTGCTTCTCTCAGCCCCTCCGAGAGAAAACTAAACACATATTCTTCAAAAATGACTCTGAAGCATCAAAATCAAACTGTCAATTCATTACCCCAACACAGACCTGATCCCCAGGCCACCCTGGCAATTTCTGAATATCAATTCAAAAAGAACAGGAACTTTCTTTTTCTTATTCCAGGAACGAAGAAGCACCCAAGACTTCTCAGCCACAGAACTGGTGGGAGGCCCAGGCTGGCTGCAGGTTTTCCTAGGAAAGGACTCAGGGAAATGAAGTGACCCAGCCCTTGAAAAGGGTTTCAACAGAAAGTGTTTTTCTAATTAGAAGAAATTGAGGTTAATCTTGTCCACCATTTGGCAATGCGGTTCAGACAAAAGCATCATAATAACGTGGGTATGGGGTGAAAGGAAGTCAGCCACAGGAGGGAGCAGTTATCCCCAACTTGAAAGGAGGGAAGGTGCTAAGATCTGCTCTTGCTCTTTCCCCAAGCCACTAATGATCATGATCTCAGGCTGCCAGAAGGGTTTGCCAGAGAGCCCAGGTTGCTGGCATCTGGGGCATCCCCACCCCTTGCAG
>PVHY01030343.1:0-13503 GCA_004024945.1 Uropsilus gracilis
AGGAAGAGGAGGAGGAGGCGGCGACGGAGGGAGCTGCCCCCTCACATGGCCCCGGCGGGCGGGCGCGCAGGCGGAGGGCGTGCTGGCCAGTCGGCCGGGGCTGCCGGGGCCGCGGGGCGCGGCGAGGCCCCAAGCTGGGCGTCAGGGGAGCGGCGGCACTCGCGGCCGGGACTCGCGGTGGCGGCGGCGGCCGCGGCGCCCCATGTTGCTGGATTTCCCAGGATGCACCTCCCGCCCCCCTCCGCCCCGCGGCCTCGCCCCGCCTCTGCTCGGCGCCCCGCGCTCGCCGCTCGCGGGCCAGGCGGCGGCCCGAAAGGCCTCCGCTGCCACCGGCCGCCGTTTGAGGGCCGGCTGGGCGGAGAAAGCGCGAGGCCTGCCCCGGGGAGCCGCCGGGGCGCCCGCCAGCGGTAGCCCGCGGGCCGCCGACTTCCCGCCCTCGGCTGCTCAAAGGGAGCTGTCGGCGCCCGCCTCGCCCCGCGTGGGAAGGGGCCGTGCCTGCCGCTGGTCCCGCGCGAGGGAGGGGACACGGAGCGGAAACCTAGCGTGGGGTGCTGCAAAGGGGCGGGGGGCGGCTTGTCAGCGCCTGGCCTGGAGTTGGTTGTTTGCCCTTCCGAGTTCTTTCTTGTGACTCCACTGCTCAGTTCCCACCACGCGATTTCTTTCTCTGCACTTAGTCCCAAAGCTGTTACAGCTGAGCGGGCTGTTTTACAGTTCCGTTTACTCCCTTCCTGCCTGAAGCTCAGTGGGCTGGAGGACCCTTTTCCTGCAGTTAGGGGAGATTTATATTCAAAAAGATTCAAATTCAAACATATTCTTTTCCAAACCCTGTTGAAAGGACCTTTCCCTTGGGCTGTTATTTACTGTTCCCACCCCCCACTTAGGGAACTTTTTTTTTTCTTTCTGGGTTTCAGAAACTTCTATCCCGAGATAAATACTCTTTCATTGATTAATCCAACCATCAAAATGACTTAATTGCAATAAATATAACCTTATTATGCACACCTAGTGTTGGAGATTTTTGTTTGAGACTTGGAAATTAAGCAGGATTCTACTCTAGCAGCTTCTATCTGATCTCCAAGCTCTTTGCTGGAGGGTATTTTAATCATTATTTGAGATTCTTTTATTGCGTAACTCATGAATAGTGAAACTTGGGACGTAGATAAAACGTCATTTGGTCCTTAAGGCAGAAACTAAAAGTTAAAAGGTAACAGTAAAAGTTTGTATTGATTCACCACCACCTTTAAAAAAAAAATCAATGCTGATTTAACACCTATTTATTATGTGCTTAGCACAGACATCTGTCCCTCAAGATAAGTTTAAAGGGTTTAAACAAATCAGACCTAATAAATTTGATAACACTATCTCTGATCACCAGAAAAGCAGTTTAAACTTCGGTAATATCTGGAATTAGATCTGAGATTAATTTTGTTCTGGGAGATTTTGTTTTCCTGCAGGCGCCTACCTCCTTTTGTTCCTATTCATTCCTTTTGGTAAGTCTTTCGGCACCTGTGATGCTTTGGAGTCTGGTCCTGGGGTGGGGAAGTAAGGAAGTTGAGTGGTCGTTATTTACAAATGAATTCAAACACGTAGACACAAGTGACATGGCCAATTTTATGTTAATTCCAAAATGCATTTACTGAGGATATCTTTGAGAGTGGTTTTCCTTGGGGAAGGAATTTGCCAGATAATCTGAGGTCCTGCAGAGAAGTAACGTAAATCTTGGTGACTCGTTTATTTTTCTTACTTCAGACTGGTGATCAGTAATCAAAAATAAAAGAAAAAGTTTTCATTACCAGCTATTACATTTAAAAGTATTTCTGTGAGCAATACATTTTTGTCTCTATGGAAGTGGAGTGGCATGCTGTAAATGTTTTATGGCACTTAGTTTGAGATACCCACAACTGGTACTCTGAGTTATGCAGGCAATAACAAGCAAGTGGCAATAAAACTTTTATAGTCCCTTACACCACTATGTAGTTTGTTTCTATCACATAAATCAGAGAAAAGATATTAAGGGAAATTTTTAGTATTTTAAAATAATACTACACTGTCACCATATGTTGTGTTCCTTTGCCTATTAGGTAACATTTCTTTAGTTTACCCTAAGTTGATAGAGACACACACAAAAAAAATTTCCAATGTTGCAAACTGTCTACAGGTAACAGCTTTAAATCCTTTTGATAAAATTGGTATCTGATCATTTCCCTATTGAAAACATATTACCAGCACTGCAAACTTTCTTTCAACTAGTCTTCAAATAGCTGCTTTAAATTGGCCAAGATAAAAAATCTAAAAGAGCTTTCTTTATTCTTGCTTTAACTAGAAATGCTTTAACTAGAAATGCTTTATTCTTGCTTTAACTAGAACATCTTCATCTTTCAAGATCCAGAGTAAACATCATGTCTTCCACGACATTTCCCAGCTTCCTAGTACAACACCAATTGCTTCCTTTTCGATTGCCTTATAGTACCTATTATATTTATTATATTTAACACTAACATATTGCATTACAATTAGTTGGTTATCTGCCACTTTCACACATCATAAGTTTCCTAATGGTGAGAGTTGTGTTTAACTTATCCTTGTATCCACAATATTTGGTGAGATGCCTGGCATCTTATTGGCTCTCAATACATATTCACTGTATAAATAAATATGGACACTTTTAAAAGCCTGTCCAGAAATTTGTTGTAGGCATTTACATATTCCTTTGTAACACAAGCCAACAAACAAATCAGTATTTCTATCTCAGTCCTAAGATTAGGGAAGAGAATTTGAAATTGATTAGATCACAGGTAGTTTGACTGCAAGATGAATTTAGCAGCAATTTTTCCTTTTCCCCAACACCATCTCTTTTTTGAGACTAGGTCTCGCTATTTTTGCCTGTGGAACTGCAGGCTCTCATTGCCCGGGGTACCACAGACTCAGGCAATCCCCAGCCTCAGCTTCCCGGGTAGCTGGGAATACAGGTGTGTGCCACCACACCTAGCTGTTTTTTTGGCACTAGGTCTAGCTATGTGCCCCAGGGGAGACTCGAACCAAGATCGCTGGCCCCAGCGATGCCACCTACAGGCATGTGCCATCATGCCCGGCACCCCAACACCATCTTTACTTCCTTCTGAGTATGTTGTCAAGGAGTTAGTGATAGCTTAGAATATGTCCATGAGAGCCAGGTGTGGTGGCATGCACCTCTTGTCTAAGCACTGGGAAGCAAGAGGCTTGGGATCGCTTGAGTTTGCCGGTTCAAGACTACCCTGGGCAACATAGCGAGACCTAGTCTCGAAAAAGCAGCCGAGCACCGTGGCTGGCTCCTGTAACTCCAGCTACCTGAGAGGCTGAGGCTGGGAATCAATTGAGTACACGGTACCCCCGGCAACATAATGAGACCTAGTCTCAAAAAAAAAAAAAAAAAAAAAAGAATATGTCCATGAATAGTCTCCCCCCTTCCCATACCATTAGAAAATCACTGGTAGGAAGTGTGAAGGAGTTAGACTGAGTAATTTATTACTGTCATTTTGTAGCTGAGGAAACTGAGGTGCAGTGTTCAGCAACCACTTTGAGATAATGGAAGCAATCATCTAGGAGAGTCCATCTTCACTGAAGCAGACATGTTTATTAGCTTGTTGGTATGGGGCAGAGAGGGAATTTCTCCCGCCCTTCTGAGTTTTTCTGACTGATCCAGGAATTAAATTAACATCAGCCAAATTAGTAAGAGAAAAGAACATATTTGATTGCACACACATGGAGAAACTACTGAGCTCTAGCTTCCAAGGCAAATGGTGCAAGATAAGTGTGTCCCAAGCTAAAGAATGTGCTGGGGGTTGGGGCTTTGAAGAGAAAGGAGGGGGATCTCAAAGGATGGTAGAGATGACTTTATAGATAGATGTTTGGCCTACCATATAGAAAGATTCTTTCTGGTGAAAATTCTCATTTTAGGTAGTACCCCCAATTTTCATTCTTTTAGGTAGTGCAGGGAATGGTCAGCATTTCTCCTGAGCATACAGGTTCTAGATTGACTTTTAAGTCTAAATAATCTACGTGCTAAATTGACACATCTTGGGAAGACCTGTTCTGGTCATCTTAGGAAAGAAAGCCTATATATAATCATCTCAGAGAAGCCTATCCTTCATTGGGAAATGGAGATTTTCAGGCTATGTTGCCCTGAGCAGGACTCGAACTGTGATCCCTGGTCCCTGCCATGGCTCCCTAGGTTGCCGTTTATAGGCATGCGCCACCATGCCCAGCCTTGAGGCCCTCTTTCATTGATGATTTAGCATCTATATTATTTTCCTGTGATTGATGCAACAAATTATCACAAATTGATGGCTTAAAGCAACAGAAAATGGCTGGCATGGTGGCACTTGTCTGTAAGTGGCAGCCTAGGAAGCCGCGGCAGGGACCAGGGATAGCAGTTCGAGTCCTGCCCAGGGCAACATAGCGAGACCTAGTTCCAAAAAATTAACTGGCTTCCAGCAACACAGTCCCTCACCCAGGGAAAAGACACTGCCACAGGAAAGAAAGAGACTAATGGATTTAGCACAACTAGTAAACAACAAAGAGTGGGGTTTGAGAGAATGGAAGGGACACTAGGGGGAGGGAAGAGGAGAATCAAAAACCACTTACAGAGGTTGTAATCTAAAGAACAAAATAAGGCCGGGCACAGTGGCTCCAGCCTATGTAGCGGCCGGGGCTAGGGATCGCGGTTCGAGTTCCGCCTGGGGCCCGTAGTGAGACCTACTTCCAAAAAAATACCTGGGCGTGGTGGCGCGCGCCTGTAATCCCAGCTACCTGGGAAGCTGAGGCTGGGGATCGCTTGAGTCTGTGGTACCCTGGGCAACGAGAGCTTGCGGTTCCACAGTCAAAAATAGCAAGACCTAGTCTCAAAAAAAAAAAAAAAAAAAAAAAAAAAAAAAAAAAAAAAAAAAAAAAAAAAAAAAAAGAACAAAATAAATAATAGTAAGAAAATAGATGGGCATGGTGGTGCACGCCTGTAATCCCAGCTACCTTGGGAAGCTGAGGCTGGGGATTACTTGTCTGTGGTACCCTGGGCAATGTGAGCCTGTGGTCCCCCGGGCAAAAATAGTGAGACCTGGTCTCAAAATGAATGAATGAATGAATGAATGAATGAATGAATGAATGAATGAATGAATGAATAAATTTTTAAGAATAAAACAGCAGAAACTTATTCATAATTCTAGAGGCCAAAAGTTTGAAATCAACATGGCGGCAGGACTGCCCTCCCTCTGGAGGCTCTAGGGAAGAATTTTTTTTTTTGAGACTAGTTCTCGCTATGTTGCCCAGGGTAGTCTCGAAACTGCATACTCAAGTGATCCCTAGTTTCAGACTCCTGGATAGCTGGGATTATAGGCTCATACCACTATGCCCAGGTAGGGGAAAAATTCTTCCTTATCTCTTCCTCTTTCGGGTGGCAGTCCTTGGTTTGTGGCTATATCCTCCATATTTAGTTCTGTCTTCACAATTCTTTCTCTTCTGTACATCTGTCTTCTTGGAAAAACTTGTAGTTGGATTTGGAGTCCTCTTGGGTAAAATAGGAGGATTTCAGCTCAAGATCCTTAATTATAGGTTCTTCCAAACAAGGGCACATTTTGGGTGGATCACCAACTCACTACAGTGTCCACTGATGATTCTTATTTGAATCAATTATTATCATGGTTACCAAAGAATGATTAAAAAAAAAATTTTGGCTGGGTGTGGTGACACACGCCTAATGCCAGCTACCTGGGAGGCTGAGGATAGGGATCACTTTAGTCCATGAGTTTGCGACAACTCTGGGTAATATAACAAGACCTAGTCTCTAAATAAATAAATAAATAAATAAATAAATAAATAAATAAATAAATAAATAGTAAATAATTTATTTAAAAATCAAAAAAAGTCTAACTCCATAATTCCTTCTCTGATCATTCTTCTCCAAGAACTTTTTGTTATCTATGTATTTCAATATAAATTCATGGGTTCATATTTTATTCAATAATCTGTGTAGTAAAGTATTAACTGAGGAAGCACAGATTGATTGTTTAAACCTGTACATTCCAAAGCAAGCTTGACCCTTCCCAGACTCTAACACAGTAACTTATAAGATCCTGTCTGATAAGTGTGTCTTTGTTTACCTGAGGCCTTGGGTGTCTCTGACTAGTTTATGCTAATAATGTGATTTATGGTGGGGATTTTGGACCACACAATATTAGCTTGACCTCGGAGGGAGTAGAGGATTGAGATCAGTCTCCAGGGCATTCAGCCGTGCCTATGTGACTGACCCCAACAAAAACTATGGACACCAGACTCAGGTGAGCTTCCCTGGTTGGCAATATTTCACCTGATTAATTCCATAGGACTCCACTGGGAGAGGACAATGGCAAGCTTGCAACTGGTTTCTCTGACACTGCACAGTGTGCCATTTTCGTTGTTGATTTTAATCTCTATTCTTTGCCTGCAATAAATTGTAACCACCAGTTTAATTACTTCTCTGTTAATCTGTGAATACTTGTAGCAAATGATCATGTGATGATTTGCCTATGGATCCTTGAACATAGGATTGCTGTTACCATACTTATTTATTCCAACATTTAATAGTTTCATACTTACAAAAATGCTCAAATATTTCATTATTTCCTGTAATTCCATAAGTAAGAGCCCACAACAAAGGGCCTTAGAATCTTATAAGCAGATAGTTACATATTCCCTTGAAACACATTCCCTTGCCCTTCCTAAGGTGCAGTTCTATCCTACATCTCCAACCTGGGTAGCACATTAGTGCCTCCACATGAGAAGTGTAGTCCCTTCAGAGGTTTATACATACATTCTCCAAAGCCTGCTGCTGCTGCCAACCACCACTGCTCCAAAAGCAAAAAAAGGAAAAAAATATCTTACTACTTAAGATAGCTCCATTATACTGCTGTTGTCCTGGTGGTTTGTAAACACAACTCGAGGCAAGTATTTTCCAGATATTTTGTTGCTATTGGACTGAGTCTCAAATTAAGGGTGGTAAAATGTGGATTCTCAAACCTTTAACTTCTCTCAGCTATAGACTTGGCATAAGACTGCTAAAGCATACTCTGCCCAAGCAGAAACCTCCTTACATAGCTGTTCTGTACTCTTTCTTTTCTTTTGGTTGCTTCTCTGTTTCCAAAATCATGGGTAAGATGTTGATAAAGGAAGCTGTTTGGGAGAGATCTTGAGTTTATTTATTTATCATGTAAATGTTAGCATGTGTATGCTATTAAGCATATCTTACTTGATATCACATTCAATTTTGTTACTTCTTTAGCATACAGTTTTCTCACTTCCTTAACATCTGGATAAATGAAGCTTAGCAATCTTGTAGCCATCTAAAACCTGATCCCAAATTTCTACAAATTCTGGGGAAACACATTCTTTCATTCATTCATCATGTCCAGTCTCTTCTGTTTCTTTGAGTGCATTCTCTGTGCAGCGGAGCAACAGATTCATTCTTGAAGTTACACACACACACACACACACACACAAAAATTCACTCATGCGATTCCAGTTAAATTTTCATGAGTCTTTTGATTTAGCCATTGGTAAGGTAATTTTAAATACATATGAAATTGCAAATTTACTTAAATAACCAAATTAGGAAACAATAAAATTGAAAGACTTTACCCTACTTCTTTTCATGACAAAGCTACAGCCAGCAAAATTGTATATTATTGGCATAAAGATAGACAGAGATCAGTAAAATGTAACAGAGATGCCCAAGTATATCACTGATTGATATTTTTTTTCCATCCTCCCAAGTAGCTGGGATTACAGGCATGTGCCACCACGCCCAGCTTTTTTTTTTTTTTTTTTTTTTGAGACTAGGTCTTGCTATTTTTGCCCATGGAACTGCAGGCTCTCATTGCCCAGAGTACTACAGACTCAAGCGATCCCCAGCCTCAGCTTCCCAGGTAGCTGGGATTACAGGCGCGCACCACCACGCCCAGCTATTTTTTTGGAACTAGGTCTCGCTGTGTGCCCCCAGTAGGACTCGAACCGTGATCCCTAACCCCGCCCACTTCATAGGCTGAAGCTTACAGACATGAGCCACCATCCAGCTATTTTTTGAGGCTAGGTCTTGCTATGTTGCCCTGGGTGAGTCTCCAACTTGCAGACTCAAGCAATTCCCAGTCTCAACCTCCAGTCCTAGCCTGGGATAAAAGCTGCACACCAACATGCCCAACCCTCATTGGTTGATTTTTATCAAAGGTTCTAAAATAGTTCAGATAATTCAGATAATTTGGTGGGGAAAGGACAATCTCTTAAACAACTGTTACAAAATCTACTACATAGTTGTAGGGAACACAATGAAATTTAATTCTTACACTCACACACATCCACACACACAAAGTTAAAACTAAAATATCTACATGAGGGCTGGGCATGGTGGCGCATGCCTGTAAGCAGCAGCCTAGGAAGCCATGGTCAGGGCCAGGGATCATGGTTCGAGTCCTACTGGGGGCACACAGCGAGACCTAGTTCCAAAAAAATATAGCTGGGCATGGTGGCGTGTGCCTGTAATCCCAGCTATCTGGGAAGCTGAGGCTGGGGATTGCTTGAGTCTGTAGTGAGACCAAGTCTCAAAAAAAAATTAAATAAATAAATAAATAAAAAAATATCTACATGAAAAAATGGAAGGAAGTCTTCACTACCTTTTGGTGGACAATGCTTTCTTCATAGAACACACACACACACAATGAACATGAAAGGAATAAAACATAAGCTGGACTCCTTCAAAATCTAAAACTGTTCTTTGTAATACACTATTAAGAAAATGAAAAATCAAGCCTCATGGCCTAGGAGAAAATGTTTTCCAAACACATGTCTGTGAAGGATTTATATTTAAAATATATAAAGAACATTTTAAGTCAAAAAGAAAAAAAATACACAATTAAAAAATAGGACATAGATTTGAATACTTGATAAATGAAGATAAGTGACTGACTATATAGGAAGGTACTCAACTAAAATTATATATATATGGAAAGATAATACTAATAGTTATTGTGGAAATGGAAATTAAAACTACAACGAAATACTACTGCATCACAACTAGAGTTGATGAAGTGAAGGACTGGTGACATTAAGTATTAGCAAGAATGTGCAACTACTGGTAATTTATACAACCCTGTCGGCAGCGTAAAATGATTCAACCGCTTTGAAAAATAATTTACTGGTTTCTTATAAAGTTAAGCTTACACCCACTAATCACTGTCAATTCTATTCCTAAATATTTACCTGGAAGAACTGAGAGTGTATGTTGACACAAGATTTACATATGAGAATTATTCATAGTAGCTTTATACAGAAATAATAACTAGTAAATCAATCAATTATGATATCAATACAATGAACTACTACTCTTCAGCTGTAAATTGGAATGAACTACTGATAAATATAACAATATTCTATGACATGAAAGAAATCAGACATAAAGAGTGTATATTATATGATTTCATTTATATAGCATTCTGATACAGGTGAAACTAACCTCTAGTGACAGAAAGTGTACCAGTAACCAGAGACTGGGAGGTCAGAAAAGTCATAGTAAAGGGAAAGAAGTGAAATATGTGTACTTGGGATGTTGTTACAGGGTTATTTTTATCTGTTAAAATTCATGAAACTCCTCACTGAAGATGGCTTCATTTTATGGTGTGTAAATTATACACCTATAAAGTTGATTTATAAATATTAAATAAAAGAAAATAGTTCTGTGAAAAGGAACAATCAGACAATGTCAAGTACTCTTGGAAATGAGAACAAGACCATCTTTTTATCATATACATTAATGTGTATCGTATTTTTTTCTTATAAGACCATCTTTTAAAATAACTTTTATTTATTTTTTAATATATATATTTTTTAATTTTTTCTTTATTAAAAAAATTTTGTTCTTTGGGTTACAACCTCTGTTATATATTTTCCCCCTCCCTCCTCCCTGCAGTGCTCCCTCCATTCTCTCACACCCCACTCTTTGTTATTTATTAGCTGTGCTGAGTCCATGAGTCTCTTTCCTGTGTTAGTGTCTTTTCTTTGGGTGAGGGACTGTGTTGTTGGGTCCAGGCGCACCTTGCTGTTAGATTTTCAGTCTTAAGTTTGCGTTGGGTGGCCAGGTTATATTCGTTTGTGATCTGTTCATGCTTTTTTGCTGCAGGTCATCCTCTCCAATCCAATCCCATCTCCATTGCTTTGCTGCTTTTCCTTATGGCTCTGGTGTTGGGCTTTGGGGGTCTTGCCTCCTGCCAGTGTTAGTCAAGAAATTTCTCTGAGTTCAGGCTTTGAGACTAGGTCTTGCTATATATGCTAAAAATAACTTTTAATAGAGTTGAAAGAGAAAGTATAAAAACTTATGGGGAAAGTGTTACAGAAAAAAAAGAAATGGCAACTAATGGATCAATGCAGTAAGTCTAATACTCAACTGGTAGGAATCATGCAAAACATGATGAAAACAAAGGAGAAGAAAGTAGCAAAAAATGATGCAAGAAAATTATCCATTCAGTCTCCAGATTGAAAGGAGGCATGAATGCTGTGAACAGAAAATGAAAAATCATAACAAAGTCTCAGAATTAAAGACAAAAAAGGACTTGAAAGGTTCTAGAGGATGGAAAATCGAATTTGGGAGACAAAAGACAAGAGTTGGGTGTAATAGACCCAATGTGTGCTCGTATAATTCATATACTGGATCTCAAGTCTTTAGCACTTCAGAATGTGACTATATTGATAGCTAGTGTCTTTTGAGGGGCAATTAAATTAAAATGGGTTATTAATTTGATCCAGTTCACTAATCCAACATGTTTGGTATAGTCTTAAGTAGAGAGGATTAGGAAGCAGACACAGAAGAAAGTGTTAAGACATAGAAGGTGATTATAAACCACACTGAGAAGTCTCCAAAGAAAGTAACCCACTTGACTGATATTGAATTTCCAGTCTCCAGAATTGTTTAATTAAAAATAGTTACATATATATGTGTGTAGGACATCTTGGTTGTTTCCAAGTTCTGGAAGTTATGAATAAAACTGACTTTTATATATTTAAAATTGAACTTCCAGTCTCCAGAATTGTTTAATTAAAAATAGTTACATATATATGTGTGTAGGACATCTTGGCTGTTTCCAAGTTCTGGAAGTTATGAATAAAACTGACTTTTATATATTTAAAGGATTTCTTCTATTAAATATTGAAGAGATTATGAACTCAACATTGGAATTCTACAAAACTCAGCATTTTTTATTGATTGCACATACACATGTATTTTTGAAATCATTGTATACCCTTGAGGTCCTTCCACCACTGTGTCACCCATGAACCATCATCTAATCTCTTGTGCTTATCCTTCCCCTGATTTTATTCTCCCTTGCTTAATGCTTTTTTTTTTTTTTTTTTTTTGAGACTAGGTCTTACTATTTTTGCTGGTGGAACCGCAGGCTCACGTTGCTTGGGGTATCATGGACTCAAGCAATCCTCAACCTCAGCTTCCCAGGTAGCTGGGATTATAGGCGCGCACCACCATGTCCAGCTATGTTTTTGGAACTAGGTCTCGCTACGTTGCCCCAGGAGGGACCCGAACCTTGATTCCCGGTCCCCGCCGCGGCTTCCTAGGCTGCCGTTTACAGGAATGTGCCACCGTGCTGGGCCTCCTTGCTTAATGCTTTAATTCTGTTGTCATCTGTTAGTTTTAGCTTTTCCTTGTCCTTTTGTTTGTTTCCCCTATATCCCACATATAAGTGAGACCATCTGTTATTTCTCTTTTTCTTTCTGGCTGATTTCCGCTAGCATGATTCCTTCTAGCTCCATCCATGTTGCTGCAGATGAAATGTCTTTTTTGATTGCTGTGTAAATATACCACAACTTTTTAAACTATTCATCTGCAAAACTCACCGTTTGTATATGGTTTTTGTGTGCACTCCTATAGGTAACTAGGAGAGTGATTGCTAGATCATATGTAAGAGTATGTTTACATTTGAAAAAAACGGCCCAGTTGTTATCCAAAGTGACTGTACTATTTGCTTACCCACAGGCAATGAGTGAGTTTCTGTTGCTCAACATTGTCACCAGAATTTGTTGTTGATCTTGGATTTTGACCATTTTAATAGCTACATATAGTAACTGTTGTTTTGTTTCTAACAACATATAACCTTAGAATCTTTTCATATGCTTACTTGTTTCTATACATTTTCTTGGTGAGGTATCTCTGTTCTGTTAGGTCTTTGCTCATTTTAAGCATTGGGCTATTGTCTTACTGTTGATTTTTTTTTTTTTTTTTTTTTTTTTTTTTTTTTTTTTTTTTTTTTTTTTTTTTTTTTTTTTTTTTTTTTTTTTTTTTTTTTTTTGAGACTAGGTCTCGCTATCTTCGCCTGTGGAACCTCAGGCTCAGGTTTCCTGGGGTACCACAGACTCAAGCATTCCCCAGCCTCAGCTTCCCAGGTAGTTGGGATTACAGGTGCACGCCACCACACCCAGCTATATTTTTGGGGGACTAGGTCTCGCTACAGGTCCCAGGCAGGACCCGAACTGCAATCCCTAGTCCCAGCCACTTCTCAGGCTGAAGCTTACAGGCACGAGCCACCGTGTCCATTGTCTTGATTAAAATAATTTAAAGGAGCATAAATACTAACATTTATGTGTAACAACATGATACAAAAGTTTCCTTTTTTTTTTTTTTTTTTTGAGATTAGGTCTCGCTATGTTGCCTGGGGTAGTCCTGAACCCGCAAACTCAAGCGATCCCTGTCCTCTTGCCTGCCAGCGCTTGAATTATATTGCCACCATGCCAGACTGATACAAAAGTTTCAAGGCAGTTCAAATTTTAACAGGAAATATTAATTATCAGTGTTTGTTTATGTGCTTACTTTGTATTATTGTGTTTCTCTTAAGTTGGATATTTATCTTCAGATTTTTTAATTTTGTATCTATAGGTTCCAGAAAGAAACTAAATTTCAAAGGGTAGTATGTTTGTACATTTTCCTTAAACAAAACAAATAACAATGTTAAAGAAAATGCACTTTCATATTTGTATTTAAATTATTTAATTAGTTAGAACCCCAGCCCACTGGTGAAAGATATACATGTACAAAAACCATGCTGTGAACATTGTTTTAAAAGCACACAATGTAATTTATTTTTAAATTTAATTTAATTTATGTAGTGGCAAGGTGAGTTTATACCATTATAAGAGAAAAAAGAATGTTTAATGAAACAAGCAATAAATATTAGTATAAAGGTTATTTACATGTATAAAAAGTGTCTCTGAATAGGAAATCCATTACTATCCTTTACATAAAATATGCATTCAAGAAATAAGTTATTTTTTCCAGATAATGAAAATAATGATATATATGTACTGAATTATTGTAAACTGTTGAGGGAAACAAATAAGAAATATTGGTAGCAACACAATACAGGAGGCTGAAAGTATTAATATATGTCAACATATTCCAAAGTATCACATAGGCAGATTCAGCAGAAAAACCTAGATTTTTTTTTT
>PVHY01030344.1:0-13500 GCA_004024945.1 Uropsilus gracilis
CCCCCTCCACACACCCCCACTTGCCCGCACGCCTGCAGGACCGGGCGCGCGGGGGCGGGCCGGTCTGGGACCGCTGGACCCTCCATGCGCCCAGGCTTCCGGGGGCTGGGGGCTTCCCGGTGCCTCCCAGGCCGGCTTGACCTCCCACTGGGGAGCTTACCCAGGTGCAGTCAGACGCTCCTCGCCCCCCCCCGGCTAGGGGGGACCCCCACTTTAATCAGAACTTGTGGCCTCCAAGTTGAAAGTCTCTATTTCACCCTATTCAAATGGTCCCAGGTGAAAATCCCTATGCTGTAGTTTCCTGTTTGATTCTTGGCAAATTATTTACTTCCCTCATGCTGTAGTTACCGCCTCTGCAAATTGTCAGTAAGCATGGAATCCACTCAATGTGAGGGGTTGGAGGTAGTGGCGAGGACTGAATGATTAATACATGTAAGTTCTTGGAGGGATGTCAGAGATGGATTTCACTCTATCCTCTGAACCTGTCCCTAGGACTGAGTCTACATCCTCATCTGGCGACAATGGCCAACATCTCCAGGCCCTTTGTGAAGAAAAGCATGTACCAAATGGCCCGCCCACTTCTCTGCTCCACCCTACTCCAGCTCCATGTTGAGATTTCAGACAAGAGAAAAATATCCTTCTAGTGGGTTAAAGTCAAAAAAAATGTTTGGAAGCCCTAATCGCCCAGAGTTCACTTACGTTCCTCCCGGCCTGTTACACACCCAGGAGCTGTTTCCAGCAACTGCTATTCTACCCACCTGCATATGCAGAGCTTTTTATTGCATGCCAGGTGTAGCCACCCTTTACAAGGGAGCAGGCCTCTCTTCTGATAAGGCCTAAAAAATGAGCCTCAGAGTAATAATCCAGTCATGTGTCCTTCTGCCTTATCTGCCAATTCCAGTATCAGCAGTTTTATTGAGGCTATTCAGGCCACTTCATTCTCTTTTCCTCACCAATAAATGCACTCATTCAGTCTGCCTTGGGCTCCTTCAAGAAAATGTACCAGTAATGTTGTATCTATTTTTTAAATTGGCATATCCATTAAGATGCACTTCCCTTGTTTGTATAATTATTAGATTTGCCCCTACTGTTAATCACAGAAATGCAGATTGAGGCATAGCTTTTTTTAGAATGATAATAAACCCCGTGCTGACACTGCCTTGTATATTTGGAACAATCTAAATCACTATAATATCTTCTTTCTACCAATGTTTTAGAATAATTACGGAGGGTCATACAGATGTCTCAGATTCAATAAGCTTCCTTTTACAACTCTACTCTAAGAAAATAATCCTAAATGTAGAAAAAAGCTTTATATCCCAAGATGTTCCTATCAGTATTATTTATCATAGCAAAGCAATAAGACAATTAAAACATTTTCATAGTAAAAAAAATCAGTTACATGATTGATTTTATGATCACTTAATGGAATATTTGTCCACATTTAAAATGGAGGGCCAGTAAAATCTCTCAGAGAATCTGGAAGAGGAATGAAAGTTAGTCCAGGGAAACTACTTCAGGGAAAGAAAAGAGAATATGCAAATATCCTGGGTCTGGAAAACAACTATAAATAAGAGTTATGGAGTTGTTGACTATTAGGTACTAACTACACAACTGATATATATATATAATATATATATATTATATATATTATTATTATTTTGCCATTTGCACATCTATCCAGAACAAGGAACTAAAATTTTTCTTATATATAATAAGGAAATAATCTCATCCCCTGCAAAAGTATGTAATAGGAAAGAGTGGTAATAATAGTTCTTATCTCTCAAGGCTGTTGTAGAACAAAGAACTACCACATTTAAGCACTTAAAAGAAACTGGCAAATGGCCAACAGACACATGAAAAGATGCTCAATCTTATTAGCCATCAGGGAAATGCAAATCAAAACCACAATGATATACCACTTCACACCCACTAACATAACTATAATAAAAAAGACAGATAACAATAAGTGTTGGTGAGAATATGTAGAGTTGTAACCCTCATACAATGCTGGTAGGAAAATAAAATGGTACAAGTACTTTGGAAAAGTTTGATAGCTCTTCAAATGGTTAAACTAGTTACTATATGATCTAGCATTTTGATATCTACCCAAGGGAAAATGAAAACACAATCATACAAAATTTTGTGCCAGAATGTTCAAAACATTGTTCATAATTGCAATAAACAGAAACAACCCAAAAGTCCCATCAATAGATGAAGGGAAAGTGAATGTGGCATATGCACACAATGGATTGTTATTCAGCTATTAGAAAGAAAGACGTAGGAACACATACTACAACATGGATGAAACCAGAAGATATCATCCTTAGTCAAAGAGGATGTCACAAGAGACCACATACAACATGATTCCACACATAGGAAAAGGCTAAAAATAACAAATCCATAGAGACAAAAAGTACGTTGTTTTTTTCATAGGCTGGACATTGAAAGAATATGGATAGCATCTGCCAGTGGGCACTAGGTTTCTTTGGAGAAGGATGGAAATGTTCTAAAATAGATTGTTGTGATGGTTCCATAACTCTGTGAATATGGTAAAAATTTGCTCATAAAAAAAAAATAGTCAGGCACATGGGCATATAATACATGCTTAATGCTGGCTCATACCATTATTACTCAATAAATATTTCTTAAACACCTCCTTTCTGGGAGTTAACTTACACCTTACAATACAAGGTATGAATAGAGCAGTAAGTTTTCTGAATCTAGGATCATAAACTCCAGTGCCTACAAGAACCAGACCAAAGACAAAATGGGACCATGAACGAGATTAGTAAGTTCAGTATCAGGGAATAGTGGAGACTGGGGCAAACTGAAATGTGTGAGGTCTTTCTAAAGCAGCTGAATGTACTCAGCCTCCATCTATATAGGAATGTGGGTCCACAATGACCAAAATTGACATTTCAAAGAAAGCAGAAATTCATATTTTATATGAAATCAATCACCATTTAAATGTTGATGTTATAATGTAAGCTATATTCATGTTATAAATTTTGCTGAGAAAGTCAAAACTTGCACCAAAGCCAATGTATCAGCAAGAGATTTGTTCCTCCAGTCAGTTAACTGTGTCTGCTCTTAGTACTTCAGAGGGTTGCAAAACGATCCCAAGTCTCTTACCTCCACCTCACCCTCCTCCTTCTAAACCCAGGTGACCCCCTTACTGCCTCTGCTGGAATGTGTCCAAGCTACAAAGAGAGACAGAAGAATCCAGACATAAATAAAGAGTCCCAAAACATTCTCCTGGATGCAAAGGAATGGGTGGGTGGTGTGGAAAGGGGTTGGGGCATACAGGTTTTGATTCCTAATCTAATCAGAGGACCCTATAACAGGGTCTTTGTTCAAAGACCAGATTTAATTTACAGTTTTATATCTCCAGTGAAGCCAGTTTTTA
Source organism: Uropsilus gracilis (assembly GCA_004024945.1). NCBI lineage: Eukaryota > Metazoa > Chordata > Mammalia > Eulipotyphla > Talpidae > Uropsilus > Uropsilus gracilis. Next base: position 3,410 of record PVHY01030344.1, read on the forward strand.
TTAATTTCCAGCACAACATTCAAATATACTGGCCAGAACTTCAATATGTTCTTATTTAGTGTTTAATCCTCCAATGCATTAAAATTAATTATTTGAGTTTTATGGCACTGTCTGCAGCCGGCATCCAAGCTGGGTACCCCCTGCCTCTCTTCCCATCCAGTCAGCTCCAGGAGGTGTCAATATAATTATTTAAGGAGTTGAAAGGTAAAGGGCAAGGAATGGGGAGGGAATTGAGCCTGCAATTATGCACTAATGCTTCAACAGGGAAGCAGATGGCATTCCTTGCATAAATTATTATTTATCTGTGGAATTCCCCTCTGCCTATTACCAAATCAACCCTTTTAAAAAATTCTTTGTTGGGGCTGTGAAGTCCCCTGGCCAGTTTCCAGTGTCTATCTCCTCCCCCAACCCCCTCCCTGTAGAGATGCAGAGAAAGAGTAAGTATCCACAAGCAGGCGAGAGAAGGCGCTGATGCTCTGGATCCCCTTGGAATGAAGCACAGGGAGGAAGGAGTCCACCTTACTTTGCAAACCAGAGGCGGGTGCAGTGACCCCCCTGACTATCAAGCAGAAAATAGCAGGAACTAAAATCTCCTTGTATCTAGTCATGCAACCTCTGTTTCCCCTCAGTCACACCTACTACAGGTGCCCACCAAGATGCCAACTAGGGCACAGAGATGAGGTTTCATCATGCCTGTTCTTACATGAGCCCTGGGGCAAGCTGAGCACTCCAATTAAGCAAAAATGAAAAAAATCAGAAGCTGAGAATTGAACATTGCTGTTAGCTCTAATGGCAACAAAACAACTGTCCTTTTTGAGGGTACCCTTTCTCATCTCATCTTCAGGACAAATCTGATGGAAGGCTGTGGTTGCCGATGCTTCCTATCGGTGGGGAGACTGAGCCAGCTGTTCGGTCTTTTGTCCAAAGAGCCACATCCAAAGTCAGCATCAGAATTCGAGTCCAGGCTTTTTAGTGTTCATAGGGCTGCCAGGACATAGAATTCAAGTGGGGTTCTCTCCCCTGTGTGCCCTCGATGTCTCTTCTACCCTCATCCCCTCAGCCAAACAAACGTCTAATGGACCATCACAGGAACATTACTAATCTGTCTGATGACATCTTCCAGCAGAGAAGAGAATATGTGCTTATTTTTGCTGTTATGAATGCAAGGACTAGATCATTTATCTGTACCCATTATATCGACCCTTACATTTCAGAGAAAGTAGTAAGTGCCTGGCAACAAGGCTGACTGAAGCTTGTGGTAGAACACTCAAGCCAGTTTTGGAATCACAAGGACTTGGGTGCCAACTCTCAACTCTACCATTTATTATTATTATTATTATTATTATTATTATTATTATTAGGTCTCGCTAAGCTGCCCAGGGTTGTATTGAACCATGGACTTAAGTGGTCCCTAGGCTCAGTCTCCCAGGTAGTTGGGATTAAAGGTGTGTGCCACCACACACAGCTCCATTTACTATTTGAGTTTGATCAAGTTCATGCAACACCTCGATTTTCCCACCTGTAAAATGGAATATAAACCTGTACTGCATGGGGTTTATGAGATAATGTAGTGACTCTAATATTTTTAACCCAGGCATGCATTTCACATCATGACTAAGTCCCTATCCAGAGTGAGAGAGAGAGACAGAAGATTCAAAGAACCGTCCTTAATTGGTAATGCATTTTGACTACTTTTATATTATTTTGATATTTGGCAATGCTCGTCCACTTTCGTAAACACGTGCATCACAGCCTATCGAATTGATTTCACGACTTGGTCAGAGGTTCTCAGTTTCCATTTGAAACTTCTGATGCTATGAGTTTCTTGTTGGCTCCTCAGCCTCTGGCTATGTTCCCACACCTCCTTTATCTCTAATTCTGGTAGAACTTTCCTCCTAATGGGATTAGAAAAATGTGAAGACAGGGACCTGCAGGGGGTGCTGTTTTAAACTTTTTAAATTAAAAGATGGCTTTTCATTTATTGCATTTGTGTTTTGGTCAATAATTTCAGCTGCACTAGTCTGAGTTGGCACCCATCCTCAATAGCCCAGCTCTGATCAGCTAAAGACTTCCCATCAACAGAAGCAAACATGAATAAGGCATAGTCAGTCCATCCTGACCCCAGAAGCTTCTGTTCAAGGAGTCAGTCAGGCAAACCAAGTAAAGCAGTCAACAATTAGGTCTCCTATCGCAAAAGGAAAGGATGATTAAAACTCTCAAGCGAAGGAGGAACCACCAGGAAAAGCTCCTAGTGGAACACGTTTGAGTTGGGCTGTTGAGCCCTAAAAGCAGAGGTCTTAGACTGGCAGCCTGAGAGTTGACCAGATCCCACAAACACGACTTGCTTCTATATCTACCGCTTTAATTACTAGCCAACATTTTAAAACCTGAATCTTCACTTTCCCTAACAAACTGGAAGAGCTGACATCAACGGGTCCACACCAAAGACAAGAAAAAGTGAGGAGTTGAGTATCAGCTGCCAGCTTAGCACAGGAAAGTGTTCTCTATTCTGTCACACTTCTCACTGTCACACTCCCTGTGGTTTGCTCATTTACATTCCCTAATGGGTCTCTGCAAACAACTGCGTTTGCAGCCTTTGATCTAAAGCTGTGCCAAAAGAAATGTGAGTTATTAATCAGAAAAAGTTTTCATATCTGGGTGTTGGTTTATGCTTTTAAGGAAAAATGTTTCCAGTGTCCACACTGGTTCTGTTGGAGAGGAACAGAGGTAAATTCCATCCGATACATTTTCCAGCCAAGTGCTCATACAATGCCTGGTGGAATAGGTCTTTGGGGCCTGTATCCTTGTAGTACATCACTGAACAGCATATGCATTCATTCACTGGAGGGAAATCCTAACATAATACCTTGATTTGTATTAAATAGGAACAATGCATACTTCTACCACTTGGAGCTTATGGAATTTTGCTTTTTCTGGACGAAGGTATCCATAAAATAGTATCCACTTGGAAGAGTAAGTCTTGCAGCAGATAGAGATGGTGAAAGGGTTAGTAATTAGTCACCAAACATTAGATCATCTCTTTGGAAAGCCAGGGCTCACTTTTTCATCTGTCCAATGACAAACTTATACTCGTGCGCCATTTTTCATGTTTGAGGAAATGACAGAGGACATACTGTCACAGACCTCTCTATGGAGCACCGTGAAATATTGATTCATTAAACATAAAATAACTCAAGACATAATTCTCCGCTAAATCAGGGACCCATTCTAACAACTGCTCGCATTTACAAGAAGTAGACCAGATAATTCTTGCATCTTGAATGCAGACAGCTGGCGTGATTATGGTGACCCCATTTTACAGATGAGAAAAGTTCAGAGAGGTCATGTGGCTTGTCAGATTGAGCCAGTGGTAGTGATGGCATGGGCCCCCAAGTCAACCAGTTCCCTGTCAATCTTTACACAACAGTCCTCCACCATCTCATTAAAACTACGGTGGGAACAAAGACAATCCAGGGATAGAAAAAGTGAAACCTAACAAACTGACAACAGAACTAAAGCAAACAGCCAGGGGAGGGGTCAAAATCAGGGGAGAGATGAGCACAAGAGATCGGGATGGTGGTTCACAGGTGACATGGTGGTGGGAAAACTTCAGGGTACAAAACATATAAAAATACATATGTGGCCAGGCACGGTGGCTCATGCCTGTAAGCTTCAGCCTATGAAGCGGCCGAGGCTAGGGATCACGGTTCGAGTCCTGCCTGGGGCCCCTAGTGAGACCTACTTCCAAAAAAATAGCTGGGTGTGGTGGCGCATGCCTGTAATCCCAGCTACCTGGGAAGCTGAGGCTGGGGATTGCTTGAATCTGTGGTACCCCGGGCAACAAGAGCCTGCGGTCCCACGGGCAAAAAATAATGAGACCTAGTCTCAACAAATAAAAATAAAATAAAAATATATATGTGATCATTTTTTTTTTAAAAAGACATCCTAGTGATCATAAATGAAATGTTTTTCTGCAACCTGTTCTCAATATACGTCATTTCATTTAAATTCTCAGCGTCCAAGAACCCATTGGCAACCTTAAGGGATTTACTATACAGGCCAAATGAATAGAGGAAGTCTAGTCATTCATGCCCTTCCCTCACACGTAATGATGAGCTGGTCATTCACTGTGGCCAGACAAGGCTCCTCTCACACACAGTCTCCAAAAGAAGGGCACGGGCCTCCATTTCTGAAGGCTATGAAAGGCCACAGCAAGCCCATTTCAGGCAGGGATCCCCAAACATGTTCCCCCAGCAGTTTAAATAGATGCTTTCCAGGCCGGGTACGGTGGCTCGTGCCTGTAAGCTTCAACCTATGAAGCGGCCGGGGCTAAGGATCGCGGTTCGAGTCCCGCCTGGGGTCCGTAGCGAGACCTAGTTCCAAAAAAATAGCTGGGCGTGGTGGTGCACACCTGTAATCCCAGCTACCTGGGAAGCTGAGGCTGGAGATTAGATAGACAGACAGACAGACAGACGGACAGACAGATAGATAGATGCTTTCCAAAATGTCTTCTGACTCTAAACCTCGAGGATTCTATGAGACGTTCGTGGGCTGGGTGGTTCAGGAAATGCCACAGAGAACATGGGGCTGTAGGGACTTGTAGACTTGAGTGAAAGGAGGTTGTTAGACAAACCAAGAGATCATAGATGGGGAAATATCCGAACAAAAACACTGAGGAGGCATGGTGCTCAGAATGCCCTGTAAACAGACATGCTTCCTGATGCGCAGGGCAGGTGGGAACCAGGCTGAGACAAGGTGCCCGCCAGCGACGTGAGGGCCAGGTGTGCCTTGCCCACGAGGGGCAGCCACCTTCTTGCCCACTGGAAGGAAAACTCTGAAGAGTTTTAATCGAGAAAAAGGGACCCCGGCCGGGCATGGTGGCACGTGCCTGTTGTCCAAGCGCTGGGAGGCAAGAGGCCTGGGATCGCTTGAGTTTGCAGGTTTGAGATTACCCTGGGCAACATAGTGAGACCGGATCTCGAAGAAGCAGCCAAGCATCGTGGCGGGAGCCTGTAATCCTAGCTATCTGGGAGGCTGAGGCTGGGGATCACTTGAGTCCGTGGTAACCCCGGGCAACTTGAGTCTGCGGTACCCTAGGCAACACAGCGAGACCTAGTCTCCAAAAAAAAAAAGCGACCCCTTGGGCAAAGGTTGATGGAGCAGGAGACCTGGAACTATTTGGAACTGACCACAAGCTGCTTCTAGCAGCTGTGGGAGGCGGATAAATGAGGAAGAAACCACCAAGCAGAAAGTCAGAACCGGCTGGATAAGCAGAGATGACCTCAGGACACTGGGGGTGGGGGTGGGGGTGGGGGTGGAGGGAGGTGTCAGCGACTCCCACCTGGGCCCTGCTCCGGAACCTTCTGTGCTGGCTGTCTTGGCTATTGCAGAAACTTGGGCGGCATTTCCCACGGATGCCCCGTAGCCAACACAAGATATCTGGATGTCTCCAGACATTGCCAGAGAGCCCCTGGGGCGAAGCCACCTCCAGTGCAGAATCCCTGGCTGATGGGCATCAAAAGGGCACTCATTTCCCAAAGCCATCTGTGTCCCCAGAAGCAATTTCAGGAAGGAAAGCAGGAGCGGCCATGCGTTCGGTGGTGCAAGGGGGCCAGACGCCTTCCAGAAAGCTCTTCCATAGCAAAACCAAGTCCGCTTACAGGGCGGCCTGGGGGACAGGACGTTTTCAGACGAGAGCAGGAAGCGGGGCCGAGCTCCTCACAGACGTCAGAAGCCTGGGTTTGGGATCTGGGCAGAGGGGATGGGCCTAACCACAGTGGCTTCCAAATAAAGGTTCCGAGTTAAAAGCCCGTTTCCCCCAACCGGGCTCCTTCACCTTCCCCTCCACTGCCAACCCAGCCAGGTTCCCTCCTGGAGACAGATGTCGCCCAAAAGGGCCATAGCGAAAACAGGCCCCGTCAGCCTAAGTGTGGAAACTTCTGAGCTCGGTTTGGGTTTGGCACTTACGGAACCATAAACAGAGCTTTGAAGGCTCCAACAAAGGGACCATTTGTCCACTCCACCAGCTACAAAGCGGGATCACCACAAGGACCCAGACAGTGGAACTGGCCAGGCTGGAGACCAGACCAGGGGGCTGGGGGCTCGTGGCTCAGAGAACAGCCGGATGTGCTCGGCGTAGCCAGAAAACACAGCCTCTCAGACTTCAGGTTCAACACATCAGCCCATTCTTCTTCCTTCTGGGGTTAATGCATACATCCTGCGCCAAGCTAGGGTGGGGGGGAGCCATCAGTCCCCAGACACACACGCCATTTTTTTTTTCACGATGCCTATACATTTAGTAGAAATTGACTAGAAATTGACTAGAAAGTCAATTCACTGTTATGATTTTTTTAATTAAATAATTTCTTTATATCTAAATTTCATATCTTTGTGATCTCCGGGGTTCACGCCACCACCCCTCCCTGACCTTTGCTGCCCTGTCCCGGCCCCCGCCCTCCAGTTGTGTACTCTCATTTGATTGTTGGCTTCTTTTGACTTTGCCTCATGGGTTTTTGTTGGTCTTTCTCTCCCGCGCCCCATATTGCAGTGAAACCATTTGGTGTCTGTCTTTTTCTTTGTGACTCGTTTCTGCTCAGATGATTTCTTCCAAGTCCATCCATGTGGTCATGAAATCATCCAGTTTGTCCTTTTTGATTGATGAGTCATATTCCATCGTGTAGATGTGCCACGTCTTTTCCATCACCAAGCCATCTTTTTTTTTTTTTTTAAGACTAGGTCTTGCTATTTCTGCCTGTGAGACTGCAGGCTCCCGTTGCCTGGGGTACCACAGACTCAAGCGATCCCCAGCCTCAGATTCCCAGGTAGCTGGGATGACAGGCGCGCGCCACCACGCCAGCTATTTTTTGGAACTAGATCTTGCTACGGGCCCCCCCGTGGGACTTGAACCGCGATCCCTGACCCTGGCCATAGCTTCCTAGGCTGCCACCTACAGGTATGCGCCACCATGCCAGGCCAAAGGTAGCTTTGTTTTTGTTTGTTTGTTTGTTTTTTGAGACTAGATCTCGCTATTTTTGCCCGCAGGCTCACGTTGCCTGGGGTACCACGGACTCAAGCCATCCCCAGCCTCAGCTTCCCAGGTAGCTGGGATTACAGGCGCGCACCACCACACCCAGCTATTTTTTTGGAACTAGGTCTCGCTACGGGCCCCAGGCGGGACTCGAACCGGGATCCCTGGCCCCAGCTGCTTCACAGGCTGAAGCTTACATGCATGAGCCAGCGTGCCTGGCTACCAAGTCATTTTTTAAATGCAGAAAGGGGTTCTTCCTGACCTTTGTTATCACGCGTACGAGCGAACGATGCTGAGTCTCATCTTCGAGCTTCCTGGCTCTGTGGATCACCTGGCTGGCAGGTCGGCCCCATGAGCTTTCTCTGCCTTTTCCCTGCCCTGGCTCGTGTGCATTGGACCCAAAGGCCCTTTTTCAAAACCCTTTCTCCCTGTGGTACATAAGTATCATCCTCTTCCTCAGCCCCCTCCTTCACAGGCCTCAGGTGACTGAAGGGGCTTAGAAATAACCACCTACCATCCAGAGGGGCTCTGTCTTCTGGAGTTGGATCCCCTTGATCCGTCCTGGGGCTCCAGGGTGTCCCTATTAGTAGCTGCTCTTGTCTGTGGAATATCAACTCATCGGAGCGTCTTTGAGGGGTGGGGAACCTCTACGCAAAGGAAGGGGCGAGAGGGTGACTTGGACTGCACACCACACATTCTGGGTCACTCCCCGGGGGTCCCTGGAAAGAGAGTTTGGTCCCAGGACTCTTTTATCTCTGCCCTTCTCTCTTCTAAGTAAAATAGCAATTCAGCTGCCACTTCCCACTCCGTTGACCTCAACTTCCAGCTCTAGGGGTGAAGATGGAACAGTCCTTGCAGATTGAGCCCCTTCTCAGAAGCCCCCACAGAACACAGAAGACAGGGAGTCCCCTGAGCTGCAACCAGGAATATTCAGTCAACAAACGCCTTCTGGTGACCTCCAAAAGGGAAGTTGCTCCTTTACAGATTTCCTTGAAAGATCAGCTCCTGCCTCTATCTCCCTCCGCGGGATCAGAAACAAGAACACGGATCATTTTCTTCTCCTTTCCAGGGGGAACTTGTAAAAGAACCTCAGGTGATGTCACCAGCCCCAGGAGACCATGACGAGGTGGCATCTTGATCCCCTGAGCACACTCAGACCAGCCAGGATGACCAGGGATCAGCACCTCCAAGGCTGGGTGTAGTCGCAGCTCTCAGCAACTTCCAGACTCTGCTCTCTGCAGGTGAGTGAGACCTAGACCTGCTTCTGGTGCTGGGGGTGGGGGCTGGGTTTGGGGCTTAGGATTCTTTTGTTGTTGTTCTGCCCCCATGGGAAGTGTCATTCAGCCCAAAAGACTCCAGGCAACACCCCTCTGAGGCATCTCCAGGAAGGACCCCTGTCACCAGAGTTCTGGGGGCATGACCAGGTGGGCAGACACCACCAAGCCCCCTTCTCCCTGAAACCTGCGGAAATATACCCACTGGGTCGGCCGCGCCCATTTCCGACCTTCGTCTTGGCTCTGGAGTTCGTCATTTCTCTAAGAACCATTAAAACCATTATGGAGGACGGGGCACGGTGGCTCGTGCCTGCAAGCTTCAGCCTATGAAGCGGCCGGAGCTAGGGATCGCGGTTCGAGCCCCGCCTGGGGCCCGTAGCGAGACCTAGTCCCCAAAACAAATAGGGGGGCGTGGTGGCGCGTACCTGTCATTCCAGCTACTGGGAAGCTGAGGCTGGGGATTGCTTGAGTCCGTGGTACCCCGGGCAACGAGAGCCTGCGGTTCCACGGGCAAAATTAGTGAGACCTAGTCTAAAAAAAAAAAAAAAAACATTATGGAAAGATTGATACTTATATGTAAATAAATTATTTAATTAATTAAATCATAATAACAATAATAAAACCATTGTGGTGTCACTGAAATTCAGTCCACTAAAGCTTAGTCCTCTGCACAGGAAGCTAGTGGACACTGACACCCCGAATGTGGTGCCGGACGTGAAGAGGGAGGGACTGAGAGTAAGCGTGGAAGGGGTGCAGTGGGTGCTGGCGGGTGTTTGGCTGTGTGCTTTAAAAAAAATAGAAACAAAATAGTCCTTTATACCTTTTTCCAATGGAAGCCCAAAGACTTCCCTCCCCCTGCTACTAAAGCATCCATCTGGCTGGAGTTCACGGCCTGTTTTTCTGTTTTGTTTTGTTTTTTTAAGAAATCTGCAAAGCCCAACGCCCCTTCCCTTCCTGCAGGCCTCCCCTCCCCCCCAAAAAAACTCCAGGGCCTTGCATTTTAAACGCTGTGACCAGAGGCCTGTGCAGAGGTGGGAGGGGGCTCAAGTGTGTTGCGCTGCCTTCCAGTCCGCTTGGAAATTGCCTTCGTGTGTTTGCTCCTTCCTTACGTCTCCCATAAACAGCATCCGCTCTCCCGAGGGCCGTGGTGTAAACCCGTTTTCAGGACGATCCTCCCGCAGGCTGGAGGCCCCGCCCCCGGGCGCCCCGCCCCCCTGCGCCGTCCTCCCGGCGCAGTGACCGCGGCGGCCAGTAGAGGGCAGACTTACTTTACTTTCGCGCACCCGAGCGCCCGCGCCGCGGGCGGGGCTGACCCAGGAGTGCGACTTTGCAGCAGAACCCCGAGCCGGGATTGGTCGCTTCCCGCGTTTGGGGCAAAGGCCTAGTGGCTGAAGTCGTCTGCAGCCCTTGCAGCTCAATGGTGCGCTGCGCCAGGCTGGAGGAAGTCGCTCCTCACTACCCGAGCTGCAGTCCACGGGTCCCCATTGACACACACACGCACCCCTCCCCCCGAGGGTTTTTTTTTTTTTTTTTCTCTTTTGCAAGGAGGAGGGTGCTTGGAAAAGTGAACTTCAAATGCGTTTGGGAGAGAAGCCGGGAGGGGGAAAATTGCCTTGCGATAATGCTATTTTTATTCTATCTTTTAATTAATTTATTTTTTAAGACCAGGTCTCGCTATTTTTGCCCGTGGAACCGCAGGCTCACGTTGCCCGGGGTGCCACGGACACAAGCCATCCCCAGCCTCAGCTTCCCAGGTAGCTGGGATGACAGGCGCGCGCCACCACGCCCAG
>PVHY01030345.1:0-13514 GCA_004024945.1 Uropsilus gracilis
CCCCCCCAGCCCCTTTTCGCGCGCCCCTTCCCCCGCCCGGGCCTTGGGCCAGGCACTGCCCCGCCCCCTTGCCTCAGCTCGGGGACTCCGCCAGTCCTCGAGGCCAGCCGGACCCTGGCCCGGGGTGGGGCGCGAGGGACCCGGGGGTCTCGGTCGCAGTCATTACCTACCCGGCGCGGCCCCGGCGGCGAGGACCAGCGTGGCCCCCAGAAGCAGCAGCAGCGGCGGCGTTCCCCGGCCCGGGCCCCCGCCTCCGGCTCGGCCCATGGCGCGGCGCCCCGACCGCGGTCCGCGGTCTGTCCGGCTGGCAGCGCCCTCGGCTCGCCGGCCGCCGCGCCTCCCGCCCGTGCTGCGGCCGTCTCAGCCCACGATGGGCAGAGCGAGAAGCCGCATGCCGCGGCTGCCGTCCGCCACTGTCCCCCGCGCACCGCGCCTCCCCGCCTCCCGCGCCGCCGCTGCCGAGCTCAGCGCCGCCCCTACCCCGCCCGCCGCGGCCGCCCTGCCGCACGTAGCTCTGACGCCGGCTCAGTCCGCCTGCCCCGGGGACAGACAGACCCCCGGCTCGGGACCGGGAGACAGACGGACGTGGAGTGGCGCGGGGGCTGGCGCACAGCGCCGCGCGTGGCGTTAGCCGACAGGTGCACGCTCCGGAGAACTGCGGGGCGGGGCCGCGGTCCCGCCTTCTCCTTGAAGCGCTGGCGCGGGCCCCCCGCCCGCGAGAACCCACCCGCCACGCTGTGAGCACGGAGGCGGGGGCCCAGACACCCGCAGGCTCGGGGCGGGGCTCTGGGGGGCCGCAGGGGGCGGAAGCCCGAGTCCGTGCTGTGGCGATGAGCCGAGCCCGCACGCACCGAGCCCTCTCGGATTTCTGCATCAACCTGGTGCTCTGGGCTGGAAAGGTCTCGGGGAGGTTCCTGGGTCTCCACGAGGACGGGGGCAGGCGCTGCTAGTAGAGCCAAGCAACGAACGGGCCAAAGCGGACAGCCCAAGCTCTAATCCGGTCAGACCTAATCCATCTGCAGCCAAAGCCCTCGCACTGCCAGGCCCGCCTGAACGCATCTCCCGGGAAGGGGAAAGACCTTCCTGAGACTGCGGCTTCCCCTCCTTTTTATCTCCCTGGCCTTTAATCCCGGCCCCTTATTCCCTCCCAGGATTCTTCGCCCACTTTACGTTCCGTGCAATCAAGGCTCAAGTTTCTGGGTATTCCTAAGCAGCGTAGAACGCAGCCTTGGGCCACGCGGATGCCAGGCCAGGTGTAGTCTACTGGCCCAGTCCACGGATCACAGTGCAGCCCAAGACGATGGCTCCCTGAATCGCTGCTTAAGAGGAAGGCCATGTGGAGCGCCCTAGTCACGTTTATACCAACCATCCACTTTGTGGTGATGTATTATTGACCCGAGTGGGGACATTCCTCGAGGAGATGGGGCAACTTTTGTGTGTCATAGATAACCTCCTAGGCAGCTACAAAATGGAGATTCTCTTTACTAATTTCTAGTATGGATCTCCGAATGGGGTTGCCTTGTTTTAAAGCCTTACTTTCAGTAAACTATTGCTGCGTTTTTTGCGCAGCCTTGGTAAACCTTCCCCACCAGGCCCACCTAGCAAATCCCTTAACCCCAAAAAGCTCAGTTTCTATCATCTCCCACTCAGGGCAGCCTTTTCAGTCTGCTGGCAGCAGTTACTTACATCCTGATCTCACTGCATACAGCAGTAATGCCCCACAGGACTGCCAGGCACTCGACTGCACAATGCCAGGCACAAGAGGCGGCACAAGGCGGCAGGAAGAAATGGCCATCATTATCTACCACAGAACCTGGATCTGGAGCTCCCTGCAAAGGGGCTGACTTTCTGAGCTTTTTTCCTTGACTTCATGCTGCTTCCGCAGACACCAAGTACCATGAAATACAAAGCTCTGACAGAGGGCAGGTGGGGTTTTACACTTGCCTTTTGCCCAAAGGCACTAACACACCCTCAAACTCCCTCTCTGCTTCCTTTGTTTGTAGGTCCCTCTGTTCTGCATCTGAGTGGTGGTTCTCACTTGGAGGATCTTGCTGAGCATTTCTACCCTCCTCTTCCCCAAGGTCAGTCTGTGAGGGAAGGAGGCCTCACAGAAGGGTGGCTGAGATTATGTCTTCCACTGCCGCTTTTCACAAGAAAGCTATGGAGGGAAGCCCTTCTTACCCATTTATTAAAACTCTACCTACTTCAGCTTCTTTTTAATACAATTCCTTTAAGTTCAATTTTTGAATAGCATATGGTACAAAATATGAACTGTCTTCCTCAATGTCTATTCTGCAGCCACCCTCTTCCCTTCCCTGGAGACAAATTCTGTTGGTTTTTTCATCTTTGGGGTTTTAAATCAACAGCTGCTATTTACTTTCTTATCCTATTTAGCAGATCTTAGGATCCGTTTCAGAACTGAGCATGGCACACCTGGTTGGGCGACAGCACCACAAGAATGGTGTGATTGGAAGAGCAGGTTTCAGTCAGCTGTGTGTGACCCTGGGACAGTCTTGTGAATGTGGGAAATGTAGATAATGTTAATTTTTTTTTCTGGACACATGGGCTAGGGTTGACTGAAGAGGTGTTAAAAGATATAACTGGAGTGAAAGAAAAGGAAATTGTTTCCTATCTGGAGTTTACACCCATGTCTCCGCACTCAAGTTTCGTGCATTTGGGGGTCAGCAAATGAGGCTCAGCAAAGGTTTCTGCATGCTTCTGAGGTTCCAGTTGGTTTTGGCAATCTGCTTCCTGCACCAATGCAGGAACAGGCCATTGCTATGGCTACTGCCTCCCTCCCTGTGCATAGAAAGTTCCTGGCTTCACCAGGGGGCTGTCCATAGCAGGTGCTGCTTCAGTTGCTGTGGTTGGGAATATACGTCCGTCTGGACAGGTAGTGTGGTTTCTGGCTTTAAGATCTCAGTAGTAACTCCTAACATTTTAATGAGTTGGTAGTTTTCCTAGTGCTTGAACTTGGCTTAGTCCTCACAGCCATACTACAAATATCTTAACAGACATTTTACATACTTGTAAAGTGACACTGAGAATGAGCTACTTCATCCAAGATCATACTGAATTGGTAAGGGCAGGACTTGGTTTAAGATTTTGATTTAAAATCTCATTTTAACATAGATCCTTACCCTGAGATCTTTCATTCTTCTTAATTTCAGAGAAGAAAGCAAGATGCAGAGGTAGGATGGCATTTGGCAGAACAGTAGCCCTACTTCTACTACCACCTCCACGTAGGTATCTGAGTTAATGCTATACTTTTTTTTTTTTTTTGAGACTAGGTCTCGCTATTTTTGCCCGTGGAACCGCAGGCTCACATTGCCTGGGGTACCAAGGACTCAAGCAATCCCCAGTCTCAGTTTCCCAGGTAGCAGGGATTACAGGCACACAGCACACACCCAGATATTTTTTGGGACTAGGTCTCACTGTGTTGCCCCAGCGGGACTCGAACTGTGATCCCAAGTCCCTGCCGCTTCATAGGCTGAAGCTTACAGGCACAAGCCATAATGCTATACTCTTGGGGAAAAGCACTGAAGTCCAGATTCCATATCCCAGATCAGAGTCAGAAAGGGACATCTTACTTGGCCTCTCTCCTGACAGTGTGTTGGGTAGACTCCCCATTCAGAGCTGTAGGCTATTAGCAATTTAGTCATTCTTTTGGTAATAGCCTGCAAGGAAATCAGCCCCTGCACCATTACCAGGGTGGGAAGAGGCAAGGTCAGGGCCCTAAGCTCTCTGTACTGACCACCACCATGCCAGAGCTGGCAATCCTACATTCTCAACTGCTTAAGTGCTCACCCCAGAAAATACCATGAGAACCTAGAGATGGTCATTTTGTGTGCAAAGTGAGTCTGCCACAAAATTAAAAAGAAACCCTGAAATTCATTACCCCAAAGCCAAGGACAAATCAACACTCAGTCTCTGATGTGGAGCAACTAGGCTTGTACATGAGTCCTGCTACCTCAGTCGGCAGCTTCAAGTGCTTCTTGGGAACCCCATTATCTACTGCAGAATAAACAGACTGGGCTAAGGAATGCCCAAGTCTATTTGGGTGGTCATGAGGAACCCAACAGTATCACAGCCAAGCCACGCCCAAAGTAATCTGTGCAATGGGACCTGGGGCCTAGGAGCTCCGCTTCCTAACTTCCTTGACCTTCTAGTGGTGAGGGCCCATTAGATTTCTAGAGGTTCACTGTGGAAGGCATTTCTTTCTTGTCCCAGCTGCCTGAAGGTGGCAGTCACTGTTCTATATTAAAGCATGGCTATTTTGCTGATGGCCATGAAGGTTATACCCTAAGGGTAGATGGTGGTTAGGTAGCTGCCAGTTACTAGCCACCTGGTTCTTCTCCATGGGTTTGGGTCTGTGGGGATAACGGAGTAAGGATGGCCCCAGTTGAGTAAGACAGAGCAGGATCAGGAAGAGAAGGAAAAAAACAAGGTTCTCTTCCCCTGAAGTCCCATGTGAACTGGAACAAGTGTAGGTGGCCCAAGGGGACTTAGTTGAACCCTGTTTCATGTAACTCTTCCGTGGGGTATGGCGGTTGCGTGTCAGCTGTTTCAAGTTATTCAACCGAGGATCAAAAAGGTGCATCGAGGGCTGGGGAAAAGAAAAGGTGCATCATAAGGACTGAGTGTGGTTGTAGGGTTAAAATCAAGGAAATGAAGTTCAGCAGTGTTGTTCATAAGGAGATACAACAGTTAGTCCTGGGCTTGAAGGAAGGGCAGTACTTTTTTTTTTTTTAAACCCCTACCCTGGGCAGCACTTTATGAACATATTTCTCCCACTCTGGAAGATAACTTCCTTAACTGGAAGTAAGTCAGTGAGAGGGGATCAAGGTGCTTGTTGACAGAAAAAAAGAAAAAGTCCCCCTTCAAGAGGAGCAGCTGAACAGCTAAGCTCTTCAAACTGTAGAAAATGTAGTTTTGTCCTGAGTCACAGGCAAACTTTGGCACAAAGAATTCCTGAGATAGGGACTACAAATCTAAGTAAAAGGGTACTGATTATTCAGATGGAGGTTTTCTTGGAATGAAGGACAATACCTTCTTGGAATCAATCAATTCTTGGAATCAAGTTACCATACCCAGCAAGATAGAAACTGGAAAAACACCCATTTCACACATCATATATACCATTCCCCAAAAGCTATAGCTTTTCTTCATGAACACTTGGGAGCTAGCTAAAATAAAATTATATGCTATTGACTATTTATGAGCTGGTATACCCTGCCCCATAAGAGAGTGGCCTGAGTACAGGGACCTTATCTATTTTCATGAGGCTAGGTCCAGTGCCTAGGACATAGTAGACCCCAAAATGTTTACCAGACGAAGGAGCTGACAGAAAGAAAGCCAAGAGCAACTACGAGATCTTGCTGTTATATAATCTTTTTAATCAGCATGATTCTCAAAGGGTGGTTCCTTGGCCAGCTGCATCAGAAACTTCAGGAAACCTGTTAAAAATGCAAAATTTCACAACTCATCCTGAACCTAATGAATTGGAATTGGAAGCCCTAAGGGCCCAGCAACTTACATGTTAACAATTGTTTGAGTAATCCCTATGTGTATGCATTAAAGTTGGAAAATTGCTATTTTCAATCACCTCTAGGGGAATTACAGAAGGATGAGGAATGTGTGGACAGCAGGCTGACTGCAAACTTAGCTATGCTCTTAAAAATATTCACTCAAGTTCAGAAGTCAATCTTCAGTTTGAATTAAGTATTACCTTACCTCAGCACTCTGTGGATGAGAAGTACAAGGGATTCCTGAATCTGTGTGATCCAGCTGGCTCTAACACTCTTTGTTAGAGGGAAGTGTGTGGGAACAGGCCAGAGAGCAAACCACAACCAGCTTCGCACACTTCTGTCAGGAGGTGAGCGTGTACTCTTAGCAGACAATTTCTTATTTTTGCTTCACTGGATATATAAGCATCTTGAAGGCCAATGACTTGCTTTCTGCACAGGGCCTGTTCCATGTGCTCAAAGGCCTTAGAATCAATTAATCAAGTGCAAGGCTCATGGAGTCAACTGCCTCAAGGTTTTCCTCTTGCTAGGGGCTGCCTTAACTGCATCCTGACAAACATTCTCTAGCTCACTAAGTAAAACTTACTCATTTCTTAGAGGTGGGAGGTTTTCAGCCATCCTTCCTGGAGAACTTCCACTCACCTTTCTTCACTTTGACCATGGAAATAAATAGGACAAGGTATATTTATGTTCTATAAGTATCTGTGGAAGGTGATCAGTCAGTCAGGAAATCTTCAGCCACTGAACTATTTATCAGGACTAGGTGGGGTTGAGTATTTAGCATCTTCATAGCACACATGAAGAAACTGACAAATGAATGCAGAGATTGGGACTAGAATCCAGAAATGATGTTCTATTTATTCAATGAAAAAGAGGGAGATTAGGTTTTCTTGATCAATTTCCTCCAATATCCTGAAACTCCCTCCCTTCATTTATTTTTTCCCAAAATAACAACACATTGAGAAACACATTTGTACAAAACCACACATTATGCCCTTCCCCACCCCCCATCCCCCAAATTGGGTGGTTGCATTACAGGAACAAAACCAGATCAAAAACATGAAAACAAAAAGTCACCACTTACACGGAAATATAACAGTGTTAATAATTCAGGTATTCTGTAGATTACCAGCATAGTAAAAATATTTCCACCTGGATCTTTCAAATTTGAAAGTGATCACATTAAAGACCTGAGGTTACAAGGGACCACAGTATGAACCAAAATTCCGTTTTCCTTCTAAGACCCCAGTGGAAAAAGCTATTTGGAATGAGTTTCCTTTGGAAAAGACTGATAGAAAATAGGGAAAACCCTGGCCATTGTCTAAAGGCACTGGGGTCTATCTGGAGGCAAATGCATTGGAACGAAACTCCAGTAGGAACAAGCTCATTCCCCTCCAAGAGTCCAGAACACATATACATAGGGAACAAGGTCTCCATGGTTCCAGTACTCTGATGGTGACCAGGGCCACCTGGTTAGAGGCAACACCTGAGGGTTTGAAAGGCAAACCTTAATTGTGGTTTTAATTTTTTGCTTTCTGATATTAATGAAAGAAAAAAAGAAGTCCTAAGGTGTTTTTACAAACACCTCACTATACCCTCTCGTATGTAAAGCTTATAGAATATATAGGAAAAGAAATTCAAAAGATGTTCACCTTGTATTCTAAATATCGAAACTACCATTTAAGATTATGTGACGAGGCCAGGTGCTTTCAAAATTAAGCACTATGAAAAACACCTTTTTCCCACCCAAGAAGGATAGAGGGTAGGAAAGAAGGACAAGAGAAACCCAAGACCTCTCAAATCACTCATTAGTAGGGGTGGAAATGGGCTCAAATTAAGGCATTTTTGTGGTTATTCCTCTGGAATAACATTCCACTCTCCCAGTCTGAGCACCCCAACCCTCAAAGCATGGTGCTTTGCCTGCCAAGTGAGTTTCTTGGTACCCCCAGCATCACCTTGACAAACCTGTGACAGATGGAACATGAGATCTCAGAAAGGGAAGGGAGAAGGTACTAGATGCCGTTGTTCCTGCCCTACTTCACCAATCCTACCCCAAAGCTCAAGTACCGCTTCACTAAATTCCATTCACCCTGGCTACTGCAAGAGGTAGTTTGGGGAGTTGTACCCATAAGCCATCCTAACCAAGTTCCATGAGCTAAAATGTTTAAAACTAGCTACTTATTATTTTTTTTCCTTTTAAAAGGTTTTTTAAAGAGGGAGAAAAAAGAATGCATACAAAGCAGTGAATAGTAGGCAAGATTAATTGGGTGGCCATTCCTAAAATTTCCTGGCTGGTCTAGGGAATGAGGGCCCAAATTCAGTCCTGACCTCAGGAAAAAAAAAACAAAACCAAAAACACTAATTCCCAATTGAATAAACTGCCTGCATTAGAAAACCAGAACCAATGGGCCTGAGGAAGGAGTGGGCCCATTCTAGTGCTTGTGCTCTCCCCCATCATGTACTAAAGGGGTATATTCTGGCAGGCAGGGTGGAGGCCCTCAGAGTCCTCATTAGGGATAAAATCAATGGGGTCCCTTTCCCTATCTCTCTTAATTCTGGTGCATCTATGTGTGGCAAGTCTCATGAAACTTTACCATCAGCACCATTCTTAGCTCAGATAAGCAGAAATAAGGTCACTTATAATGCCTTAAGGTTTTTCCCCTCTGGCTATCCCATTTGCCCATCACCATTTTTTGGTTCCCATTAATTTAGGATGCACTCCTTTAAAGCAATAATTACAAACGAAAAAAGATAATGACTATAAAGTATTACCCTTAGAAGCATAAAAGGCAAAAACTGCAGGAGAGCAAAAATGACAAAGACATAAAATATGAAAATGTTGACAGGACCTGCAGATAAACTGTTAAAGTACCACCCGGCCCTCCATACCATGACAGGGGCAGCCAGGTTATTTTCAGTATGACCTGAGAGACCCATCACCACAGGCTCCCTGTAAGGTGTTGATTGTAGACCTAACACAAGTGGTATCAAAGCATGGAGAGGAGTGGTAGGAGGAATGGGGAGATTTGGGATGCTTGGGGCTGTAAGAGAAAAATCCTGAAAGAAACCCAAGTAAGCTGAGGAACACAAGTCTTGTCATCCCCACTCCAGCTGGTGGTGCTGGGCGTGGATGGTCCCTGCATCTTCCAGGCTAGGGAGCGGCTGAGGCTGGTGGGCCTGGAGCAGGAGGCGGAGGGACTCCATCTGCAGGTGGTGGTGGCGGTGGCTGCTGCTGCGGTGGAGGGGGATCTGCAAACACATTCAAGAGTAACTCGTCATTGCTGGAAACACAAGGGCGTGGGAAAGAGCCCATTCAGAGAAAAATGACACGGGGGTAATTTTCTTTATGAAAGGCAACTAATGCAGCCTATGAGACACTGCTGCCTATGCCAGATTCATCTGAACTTCCAGGTCATTGCTCCTTTTGCAGCCCCTAATCCAAATGGTTGGGGGAAAGGAAAATGTATGAATGGATCCCACAATCCTTTCAAGGTCTATTCCTTCCAAGAATCACTCCAGATCTTTTCAGAACTTAATTATATTTTGATTTTTATTGTATTTTAATGGCAATCCGCTAATTTTATTTCTTGGATTAAATGATAAGCTCCTTCCTGGGCAAGTTCTGTGTCTTCTTCTTTCTTTTCTCTCACAGTGCCCAGTCTAGGCAGGCACAACATAGATTATCAGTTAAGTTCTTGCTGAATTAACTGTCTCCATCAAAGCCAGAGAACTTCACTTGAGGCAGATGCTGACAAGTTGGACATTCCTGTGAGGCCCCACAGCTCCTGAACTGCAGTCCTTGGATTTTTGGCCAAACTAGGTCAGGTCCTGAAGGAACAATTAGCATGAGTGTCTGGGGATCTTTCCTGTTTCAACTTTAATGTACAAAGGAACCCTAGAAATCATTTAATAATAATTAAAGTTTAGCCTTGCTTACTAGTTAATTTACCCAATCTTTTACCCAGGAGGTGTCCACCAAATTCCTGAGGCTCTTCAAGCATTTAAGCCCATTCCTGTGTCATTTTTCAGGCCCCAGTCCCCGTTTATGAGGCCAAGTCAAAGGCTCATAAACCCTGAAGTATTTGGCTCTGTGGCAGTGCGTGTGGAAGGGGAACCCTCCATGTTTGAAGTTGCTCTGCTGAGAGCCCATTAGGATAGATTCCTGCAGTTACAAGTCATAGGTAAGCAGCAGGACATGAAAGTGGTAAAAACCAATCATATCTCTGCAACGAGAATGGCAAACAGGTAGACTTTCTTGGTAGGCCAGTAAATGCATTACTTCTAAGGTGGTAAGGTAACATCTCCTTGCCAAGGAAAAGAGGAACCCACCACTACAATCTCTGGCCACTAACTCAAGAGAGGTAATTTTTCCTTTTATTTTCACAATCCTATGTAGTCGCTACAGTACAGTCTGTCTTCTGTGAATGGACTCTGTTCTACTCCCTCAGGGATCAGAGAGAAATGAGACCTAGCTTTGTTCTTATGGCTTGTCTTCTGACCCTGGGAAGTGTCCCAGATTACTACAGAACTCAAGGCACTTCATATTATCAATAACCTTTGGGTGAGTTCTACATTTCTATGTTCATTTCCTGTTTTCCAAATAAGGCTCCTAGAAGCCAGACTTTTTTTTGGCATATACACAGACTTCTAAATGAACTGGGATCGTAGATGTGACTAGACTACTTGGCCATGACTGACTGCATTTTGGTATCACTCTCACTGAGAAGATCTACAGGATTAAAGCGCAGGCCAGAGCCTCTAAAGCAATCCTCTGAAGTACAGAGCTGGAGTAGAAGAATAAGGGTGCTATGGGAGAATGATATAGCTTCACAAACAACATCCTGCAGACACAGCTCTTCAGACTCTGTAGTTTCTCCAATGAGCTTGCTGGAACTTGACATTCCTTCTTGAATGAAGCCCTACAGTCCAAGTTGCCCCTATTCACATTGAGAGCAATGCTATCAATATATTGAGTGGCTCCCAAAAACTTACTGGTTACCGCTGCCCTAAACCAGTTCTTATTGTTAACACCCATTATTTGTGAATCTGATATCTGTGAAAGACACCTGCAGGGAAAATGGCATCCAGGTCTACCAAGATCCAAACTAGATAGGCTTAAAGCAATAAAGAAATGCTTGAGCATGTGAGCCCAACTGAGAGCATTTTGTACTATCACCTGCGTAACCTCCTACTGAGGGAGCTGAAGAGCACTGACTAAAACACGGATCTTCTGGAATCCACCGTCACAAGTTATACTGTCAATAGACTTTCCAAACCACAGATAAGAAAACAAAAGCTTCCTGTTTATAGCCCTCCCAGAGAGACCTTGGGGTAAGGCATCTCCCCCTCTATGCTACTTACACATGCCATTAGGTGCTGTGAGGGGTACCCGGGGTCCTAAGATGTTTCCTGGCATTGGAGGCATACCAGGAGGGGCAGGGCCACTCCCAGAGGGGTGGATGTTGGCTGCAACAGTGGGAAGCATGCGGCCTGGCATGGGCTGTCCAGGTATCATGGAACCTGGGCCTGGTATTTGACCTGTGGAAGAAGATTTTAAAGTACTAAGGTTAGTGTACTAGGAAGAAAAGGATCAAATCAATGCCCAAGACTGTTAAATACAAACACCTAATCCTACAAAGAATATGAAATAGCAGGAGCAATAATAAGCTCTATGTCTGACTTTTTATACATACACTTTATATATAATTATTTTTTGCAGTGCTCAGTTCAGTTCAAGGAGTGTGGCTCAGTGAAGACTGAGCTTCACAGAGAGGATTTGTGGGAAGGTATATATAAAAAGTGCTGGTCACTACTGGGAAATTACCATTAAAAAAGGAATGGTAATTAGAATTTCCATGACCTATTTACAATAAAATCTCTCTACCCCCACAATGAAGAACTAACCACGGAGAATCATAGTAGGAAGAGAGAAAGGTAGAAACCTACTTCATTTTCCCTTTTAATCTGAAATTAATGATGAGATGATAAAAACAAGAACTGCAAAACATCTTCTGTATTAAGTAGCATACTGAGACTTTAGAACTTTCAGCAAAACTTTTTCTGTAAAGAGTCAGACAGGAAATACTTAGGTTTTATTATAAGCCAAAGGGTCTCTTTCCCAACTACTCGGTTTTGTCACTGTAGCATGAAGGTAATCAGGGGTGACAAACAAATAGGTGTGGTTGTGTCCCAATAAACTTTTACTTAGGGACTCTTAGGGAAATGTAAATTTTACATAATTTCCATGTGACATACACATTTTTCTTGAGTTTTCCCCAACCATCTTAACTATTTTCAGCCTGCAGTCTCTATAAAGACAGGAAATGGGCCAGATTTGGCCTGCAGGTTGTAGTTTGCCAAACCTAATTTAGATATGATGGTGAATATTTAATAGATTTTAAACTCAGTGATTTGATTGTTGGGCTGGGCTTGGTACTAAAGAACTACAAATGAAAAGCACAAATAAGGCTGAAACTCTCATGAGCAAAATTATACTATCTACAGAATAATCAAAGAACACCGATACAGTTTTTCTTTTTTAAATCTAAGGATTTTTAGTATCTTTTACAAGATCAATTATATGAAAATGAGTAAGATTTGAGACATAGTCTCAAGACAGCTGAGTAAGAATGCTTGTGATTCAGTTTTGGAAAAATTGGGAGTGGGAGCTGGGATTATCGGAGAGCTACAGGCAACTAAAATTACAAGGCAGCACTGGAGATACCAAAATGAAGACTTTGTTGTCACTGCTTAGAAGAAGGGATAAGATACACAAAGCTACAATTCTCACATCATCTACTTAGCGTGGGTCTGTCTCTAACCTAGGACCCATGGAGAGAAATCCCTAACTATAGGTATATCAATGAATTCAGAGAAATCCATGATGTACAACGTGGGGAAGGAAAAGGAAGAAGGGGCAGAAGTGTTTGTTTTGGTGGAATTATTTTTTAAAGCACAACAAATCAACATCATTCTCCAGGAAAGGCAGTGAGGTTGGGCCCTCTGGCTGACCTTGCTATGTTCAGTAATGCAATCAAGCAAGAGTCCAACAAAGCAATCCCCAGAAGTCCTCTGTGGAGGACAACTTAGTCAGCTCACGAAGAGCAGGTGCTGAATCAAAGAAATTGAGACTTAGAACATCCTGAACAACTTGCCCAAGAACACTCATTTGGATTGGGGTAAAGAGCCCCAAGTTTCAAACTTCTTGATAGTGTGAAACAAAACACCTACCCCACTTTTACCATACGACTTTCTGTATAATCAGGAAAAATAGTTTTGATAGTACCTTATTAAATCACTGGTTCTTTCAGTATACTTAGAACAGGCAGAACAAATATCCTCATTTTACAGAGGAAACAGAAGCTCAGGAAAGCTAGGAGACTTCTTTATGGTTTTAGAATTTACAAGGAGTTTCAGTTCCAAATCTTATGACTCTAAATCCGACTTTTTTTTCTACCACACCAATTTGTACTCAAATGAAAATAGTTCATTTTTTATAAGTTCAAGAACTTAACAATGAGCATTAAACACAGATACATACACAAACACACACCCCAAAAAAACCCAAGATAAATACTTTAATTCCAGGCACCATATTTTAACACTTTAATAGGTGAGATGTGGTCCCCAGACAGACATGTACATATCCTAATACCTAGAACCTGTAAACATTCTCCTACTTGGAAAAAAGGTTTTTTTAGGTGTGAGAAGCTAAGGATGCGGAGGAGGCTATCATTCTGGATAATTTCATGGGGTCTAAGTTCAATTACAAGTGTCCTTAACACACATGGAAAAGATGAAAACAGAAATGACGATGATACGAAGATGGGGGAAAGAGCGCTATGGTGACAAGTGAAGAATAGCTGTTAGCCACTGGAAGTTGAAAGCAAGGTCAGAATCTCCCTTAGAGTATATGGAGGGAGCACAGCCTTGCTACATCTTGGACTCTGGGCACCCATTAGTGTGAAAGAATAAACTGCATTTTTTTTT
>PVHY01030346.1:0-13500 GCA_004024945.1 Uropsilus gracilis
CACCCCACCGCGGGCAGGGGTTTAAGGGCTTTTGCCACCACGGGCCTCCTGGGCCCCCCAGAGGCCTTCTGCCAGCAAAGCCAGCTGTGTGGGGAGAGGGTGGAGCACAAGTGGGGGTGGGGGGGACCACTCCGCCCCCCTGCCCGCCGACACCCCCCCTGCTCCGGCCGCCGTCCTCTGCACCCCTCCATGCCCGGCCGGTTCTGGAAGTCCCGGAGACAGCCGGAGACGCAGAGCACAGCCCGGGCCCGGCCTCGGAGCCTCGGTCACACGCCCGCACGACCCGCTGGGTCTGGGAAACCGGTCCTTGAAACTGGTCCGTGATGGAAGCCACTCTAGGGCGTGAGAATCGGCCAGTTGGGGGGGGCAGGCCTGGTGGGGGGCAGGTTGGGGGGACTGGCAGAAGGCGTCCCAGGCCCCCCGCCCACGCACCCAGCTCCAGGCCCGCTGAGCAGAGCCCAGCGCCCACCCAGGCGGCTGCGCCCGCGCCTCATCCCGGGCCATCACCGAGGCGACGCGAGGCCGGGCTCCAGGCCGGCTGCTGGGGTGAGGCCGCTCTGAGAGGGGCACCTCCAGCTGGGGCTCCTCCAGCTCTCATTGTGCTGCTGCCTCTAGTCGCTGCTGCTAATGAGGCTTGCATCTGCAGAGCTGGGCAAGCACGGGGGTGGGGCAGGGGGCGGGGGGGCAGGGAGGGGGGCCAGGACTGTGGTGACCACTCCGTTGAGATGCTGGCTTAGGCGCCCCTGCCCGCGCCTCCAGGGCACTCACACAGCAGGCTCTGGCGAAGGAAGTGGGGAAACAGCGTGTGAGAACCCGTGTCCTCAGGGCTCGGAGCTGTGAGGAAACCCCGCCACCCCCACCTCCGCAGAGCAGGCGGCCACGCAGCCTGACAAGTGGTCAGTGGCCAGTTTGCGTGTCTCCTGGCTCACCCGCTGCAGACGGGGGTGGAGCTGGAAAGGAAGTGAGGGAGCAGGCGATATCCGTCCACTCTGGCTGGGGACAGGATTGCGGGGCCTCGGTGAGAGCGTGGGTGGCGAGCTTCCGGACGCTCATGTGGGTGAGTGGCAGAGCCAGGGCACCGAGGCCAAGGCAGCTGGTACAGCGGGGCACAGACTCTGGGGGAGACAGGACAGGTGGAGCCGCCCTCAGGCCTCCTTCCGCTGACCTGGGGACTGTGGCCGGCCCCTGTTGCAACAGGAAACCCTGACCACTTCTGCCCAGGCTCACACAGACTGGACCCACAAACCACAAAGCGGATCCTGGATGTTGGGGTCCCAGCTCTCTACCTGCAAATGGAGAACAGCCAGGCAGCTGACACCCCTTACACAGGGGGTGCACCCCCAGGACTGCCCTGCGCCCCCTGCCTCAGCCCTTGGCACCCAGCGCCTGGACAGGTGTATCCACTTTGCTCTAGCTGGTGGGGGCGGGGAGAGATAGCTGCTTCGCGGGCCCAGCTTGCTCTTGTCATGTGCAGCCAGCAGGGGGCGCCAGCTTCTGCGAAACCCCACAGCCCAAGAGGAAGAGGAAGGCCCCAAGTCCCACCCCCGACCCAGGCTAGGATCTCCTGGTCCAGGCGCAGACACAGATGTGGGCACAGTCAGGCACGCCCCAGAGGGCACACATCTGCTCCTACATCTGCGTCTGTACCCACGCCAGGGGTTCCTAGCTTGGGGAGCAGAGGTGGAATTCAGGGGGGGTCACAAAGAAGTTGGGGGGAAAACATTGCACACTTATTTTCACCCATCGTAATGGAACTGGCACAGCCTTCCAGCCCGTGCCCAGGCTCTGCCCACGGGGGCAGCCCCGGGACTCTTACCTGTGCAGGTCACAGTTATTCTCACCTCACGTCACCATGGTTCCTGGGACTGACACCGATCGAAATCCCAGCTATTTGCACGTCCCCCCCAGTCGCTGCTGATATTTCTGACTCATGTCTCGTTTCGACTCATCACTAATTGAAAATTCTGGTAGTTATTGAACCCGTCCTTGGACTGGCCAGTCTGATGCCGTGACCCCCAACACGCGCAGCGCATTTCTTCATAAAAGTTAGGCATTGCCATTAGCTGCCTCTGAAAAAGAAAGGTCGAAGAGGCCTGGGCAGGGTAAGAGTGCTTTCTTCTGACCCGATAGCGTATGCAACACCTGGCTACGGAGGCCCAGATGTCGCATTACCATCGTTTTTTGATTTGGTAGCAGATAAGGTGGTCGATTGGCTTTGTCATCCTGGGCATCGTACTGAGGCATTAAAAACTGCTACCCGGGGAGAGTCCCTGCCTCTCCAGACTAGAGGAGGACACCACAGCCTCCGTCGGTACAGAGCATGACTGACCACTTCTTTTTTTCTTGAGGCGCTCACCAGGCCTGCGAGCTAATTTGCAGCGAGCCCTTGCTACGTGCCAGACACTTGCTGTGTGTCATTGCGTCACAGGGGAGCTGTCATTTCCGCTGAAAGCCAGACGCACCCGGCCAACGGAGCAGGTCACCTAGCCTTGAGCACCGGCGGTCAGCCTTGACCTTTGACCCAGGATCTGAGCTTCCCCATTCTTAGGCAGGTGTCTCCAGGGCCCAGAAGAGACAGGCTTGGGAGCAGCCCACCCTCACCCAGCCGTGGCCGGCTCAGACCCACAGAGGGATCCCATGTTCAGCACACCCAGGTGGCCAAGGTCTGCTCTGGCCCCACGGGCTCCCCTCAACCTTCAGTCCACCAGAGTTACCCCAGCACTCTGCCCTCTGAATGCCTGAATAAGCCTGGCCGGAACCCCAGTGTCACACCCTGGAGGGGAGCAGGGCCCTCCCCATGACACCCACGCCTTCCAGGGCGGACATCTTGCAGCGTCTCTCTTCCCCTTGCTGCCACAGGCCGTGGCTGCCTCTCTTCCCTGTCTCCACACAGCTGCTCACGCCGAGCCTTTCCCTTGTTACCAAAGGTGGTCCGGGCAGGGCTGTCCTCTGCCATCCTTCTGGGTTTTTTGCGGCTCCCTGGTCCTCTCTGTCCCCCTTTCTGAGGTATGAGATGTTCCTTCTGTCTGGAAACAGCTCCTCCCACTTTCACCCCAAGGACTTTCCTAAATACTTCCCTTTCTGAAGGGGAATTCTGGTAAACAACATTTTCTCAAGCTCGTTAGTAAACTGGGCCCCGTCTGAGTCAGTTCAGACTGCTGTAACACAACACCAGACAGGGCTTAAACGCTGTCTCTCACAGTTGTGGAGACTGGAAGTTTGAAATCGGGGTGCCAATGTGGCTGGTTCCTGGCAAGGACCTATTCCTGCTCGTGATGGCTATTTTCTCGCTGTGACTTCACAGGGCAGAAGGACCAAGGAGGCCCCTTGGAGCCTCCTTTAGAAGGGCACTAATCCCACTCCTGAGGGCTCCACCCCATGACCCAATCACTGCCAAGACCCCACCACATGGGCATTACTTCTCACCCTATGAATATTCAGTTCCCAGCAGACCCCAAGTCCCCCAACTGAAGGAGGAGGGAGGCCTGGGGGTGGGGGTGGGGTGGAGGGGGTGTGCCCCTGGAGTCAGGCCCTCACGTTGCTGGTGCCTTGGTGTTCTCTGTGCATCCAGTCACTTCCCCCAGCCTCAGCCTGGGCTGGGAAAATCCTCCCTCCAGCCCACCCCCATCAACCTGCGCACTCTTCCTCCCAGAGGCCCTCTGAGCCAGGCCCCTGGCTCTGTAACTGGCAGAGGGACCTGCCTCAGGGCCTCAGGGTGGAGCTCTGCTCCCAGGAGTCAGTGGCTCAGTGGCCCCAAAGGCTTAGAGCCCAGGTAGCTGAAGACCCCACACCTGGACACCAAGGTCTCCTGCCGCCTCTGCTCCAGGACCGTCTCTATCCAGCTGCCATTTTGCATTCTCTTCCAAAACAAGGTGACTCCCTTTGGCCTCTGCATCTTCCCATCCTGCCTCACGCTCAGCTACCCAGCCCCCCCCACTCCCCCCCCGCCACCGCCTCCTGGGGCTGCACCCCGGCCACTTCTCCCAGGGCTGAGCTGGCCCCTGGAATAGATCCAGCTGAGGTGCCTGTCAAGCACTTACCCTCGGGAGGGTCCTGTGAGGCTCAGCCCAGCCCCCCACCAGCGAGGTCTCCTCTCCAAGGCCACGCCCCTCCCTGGTCCATACTAGGTGTCTGCAGGGCCTAATGGCCTGGGGTCTCATCCCCACTCAGGACCCCACCCCCAACACCCCCTGCTGACTGCAGAGGGGAGGCCTGTCCCACAGTCCAACTCCTCCTCTGTCCCCTCCCCCAGGGGACCCCCAGTGACCCTTCGTACACGCTCCGTGCAGTCAGCTTCCAGGGAACCAGCCTGGGGGAGGGGAATGGCTGGGCCTTCACGAGGGCAGAGTAGGGGAGGGGACACCCCCAGAACCCCATGACCCAACCACACACACCGCAGCCCTCGGGATGCTTCTTGGTGCCCGCAGGTTCCGGTGGCTGGTTAGGGGTGTGACGTCTGGGGGGTCACCAGGACCCCCCACCACAGCGGCTCCTCGTTTACCCCTTTCCACATCCGCCACCAGCCCTGCCCTGAGACAGCCCTGCCCTGAGACTGCTGGGAGGTGAGTTTTTTTCTAAAGTGTATGAGCCACTAGCCTGGAAGCAGGCCCGGGACTGCTGAGGGCCGCAGGGGAGGCCCAGGCCTCTCGCAGGTCTGTAGGGTCTCCAGTGACCCGTGGCCACCTCTTCTGTCCACTCTTCCCACAGGCAGGTGGACATACAGCGCTGTCCAGGAGTCAGCTGAACTGCGCTGAAGCAGGAAGGGGCTCCCATGCCCCCACATCCCCCTCTCCCCTCCTCACTCCCCCCCCTCCCCAGCCCAGCCTGGAGCAGGGTCTGCTGTGAGAAGTCTCTTCCCGCCCCCTACTGGAAAAGGAAGCTGAGCTGTGTGAGCTGTGTGTGCAGAAGGGTTCTCAGAATTGGGGCACACTGGGGGGGGGAGGGGCCTGGCCGGGCTGAGGGAGTTGGAGGCCTAGTCCCAGGCCTGGGCAGGCACCGGGCTGGCATGTTTCCAGGCGAGGTTGCAGACCAGACTCTGCTCCTGGGGAGAGGCAGGGTCTGAAGGAGAAAGAGCCTGTCCCATTGGTGCCCACGCCTGGCTCAGACCCCCGCTGAGGACACTAGCCCTGAAGGAAGCCACAGGCCTCTGCAGATGTGCAACCATCAGCGCTGCTGGCTGGCGCTGGTGTGGCATCCTGGGGGAAGAGGAGCCCCCACGTGGAGCTGGGACCCCGATGGGCTTTCAAGCTGAAGCGCTGCAAGTAGCTCGCAGCTGCTTTTACGGCGGCCGCAAGTGAGTCCTGCCTCCCACGAACCCAAACGCTAAAGCCCCAACCCCGGCCTGAGGTGGGAAACAAGGGCCCTGGGAGGCAGTGGGGGTAAAAGAAGGTCTTAGAGGTGGGGCCCGGCTGAGGGGGTCAGTGCCCTCCGCAGAGGAGACTCCACTGCATGAAGACAGCGTCTGCCAGCTAGGAAGTGCCCCTCAAAACCCTCAGCGCCCTGACCTTGACCTCTGACTTCCCAGCCTCCCGGCTGTGTGCTTGTCAGGGGGAGCCAGTCCAGCCATTCCCCCCCCATCCCAGTCTGTTCCACAGGAGGCAAATGTCCCTGACTCTGGAGTCAAAATTCTTTAAAATGCCACGAGCCATTGCTCCCTCCTTCCTTTCGGCGGAAGGAAGGAGGCCCAGCTTTCCTGCTGGTCCAGCTCCCGGGTGTTTCTGGGTCTTCACCATGGGACGCGGCTGCAAGGCCCCCACATGCCTCCCTGCTCTCCACTGGCCTTCAGCGAGCCAGGGCGCCGTTGCAGGTCCGCGTGCGTGAGGTCAGGGAAACGGGAAGACACGTGTGGAGCACTGGGTCTGCAGCCGGCACCCAGCAACTCCCAGGAGGGCGTCTCCCCTGCCATCTGGTGATTGGAGTCTCCCCACCCCTCCCAGGCCCCTTAGGGAACCCCCCCTGCTCCCCGAGCTAGGCCTGGGGCTCACATCACAGCCACTGGGTCACGGGGCAGCAGCATTGCCCCGAGTCAGCCAGCCCTGCCGGTGCCATCCTAATGCCATCCAAACCATCCCAGCGGGTCGCCAGGGTGCTCGGCTGGGCCTCAGGGCCTCTGCACTTTGCTGAACTCCGCGGCCTTAGCCAGTGAGCCCCGGGAGCCGGCTCGGACGGGGCTTCTGTGTGTGTGAGTGCGCGCGTGTTGCTTGCGGGGTGAACAGCCCCTCGCTATCCGGCCCCCCGCCCCCGCCCCCTCAGCCACCTTCTGCAGCCGGCACCGCAGTGCCCTTAGCGTGCCTGCAGGCACGGGACCAGCATCCTCCCTCCGAGGCTGCCCAGAGCAGGGAAGTGCGCCCCAAGAACAAAGGCTGTCAGGGCCTCCTGAACTCGGGGCTCTCACCCAGCTGCGCTGACATCAGGCTTTGAAGTCGGGGCCTCTGATCCTCCTCGGAGACTTCAAAGCCTCCAGGGCTGTGAGTCACCCCAAGATCAAGGTCCCCGACGCCTGCTGCAGCGACTTTCTCAGGAGGATGCACCGCAGGAGCGGTGGTGGGGACAGGGATGCTCGGGCCTGGGCTGGGGTGCAGTGGGGTCCTTGGTGCCTCCACTCCCAGCTCCAGGGGTGCCCACGAGCTCCATACACACTCAGGCACCCGCTGCAGCAGCCGCTGGGGGAGCGGGGAGAGGGGGCTGCGGCCGGCCCACCCTCCCCCCTGTCCTCGGCCACCCTGGGATTCGCACGGTGGCCTCAGCGGCCTGGCCTTGGCCCTGGGAGGCTGCAAACCAGGCCCCCTGCAAGGCGTGATGGGGGGGGGCGAGGCCAGTGTGGGTGTCACCATCCCGTGGTCCCCAGGGAGCTGCCCGCCTCTGCTGCCTCGCACCAGGAGGCACAGGCTCCTCTTTAACCTCTGAGCGGCTCGGCAGCTGCCCGCGGGGCTCAGCCATCGCAGCACCTTCGCGGTGACAGCTTACTGGCGCGACTGGCTGCGAAGCTGTCCTCTGTCATTCCAAGGCCACAGCACCTGTGACCGCTGCGGAGCAGTGTAATGACCTGCGGCTTTATCGTCCCGGAGAGGGACTGGGGCGCAGAAACACTGAGTGCGGCCTGGGGACCCGGTTCTCCAAGTCAAGCCCCCCTAGCCCCCCGGAGGTGGTTACCTGGGAGGGACCACGCGGGAGGTGGCTCCCAGTTGAGCAGGTGACTGTCCCCAGCTGCCCGAGCCAGTCACCACGTAGGCGCTGTAACAACAGGGACTTGTTTCTCGTGGGCTGGAGGCCGGAGCCCCCGGGCCAAGGAGCCAGCAGTGTGGACATCGCTGAGGGGTCGCTCGTTGGGCAGCAGCCGGCCACCTTCTGCCCAGCTCTCCGGAGGAGCCAGTGCGCTGCCGTCAGAGACCCGCAGGACACCAGACCCCCCTTCTGCCGTCCTTCCTAGGCCCCCCCCAGCGGCCCTCAGGGGGTGAGCACCCCAGCCTGACTGTAGGGGGCGCACGATTCAGTCCACAGCTGCAGACTCAGCAGCTGCCAAGTGCCAGGGTGTCCTGGTCACCCCTGGGCACTGGCTGTGGCTGGCCGTGCTGGGGCCGAGGGAACCTGGGAGAGGGGGGCGGGGGTGGCACCCGGCAGTTCACACTCGGAGAGTCGGTCAGGTCTGTGGGTTCGGATCTAAGTGCGGGCGTCGGCCTCTGGGGCCGTGGGAGCAGGGCGGGGTGCAGCGCGGGGGTGGGGAGCCCTGAGTTCCCAGGCCGGGGTCACCAGGTCTCCCAGGCTGGGCCCCACAGCCTCTGCAAGCCCCAGTGTCTCGGTGGGGGTGGGGCGCGCTGGTGGGAGCAGCGTGAGGACCCAGGGGACCTGGCACTGGAAGGACCTGCGGGAGGGGGGGTCTGTGCGGCCAGGGGACTCCGCAGGGGACCTTCGTGGCCAGAGGCTGCACCTGCGCCCGGGGCTCCAGCTCTTGGCCGCTGCGTTCCCGGGGCGGAGTAGGGCCGGCTCTGTGGCCCCACGCTCCGGGCACCAGGGACCCAGCCTGGCAGCCCCTCGGAGCGGCCGCCGCCCCAGACAGGCACACGGCGTCGTTGAGTCTTTTTATTCAGCAGTTTTCCCAGACCCGTTTGTCAGCTTCGTCGACGTGCACGCGCAGGTGAGCTTGGGGGCTGGAGCCAAGGCACACGATGGCCGCACCGCACCCCAGGCCTGTGCGGGCGTCCCAGGCTTGGCTGTTCCTCGCTGCCCGTCGCCGGCCTGGCCCTCTGGCCGCCTGGGCCTGCTGGGACCGGCCGCCAGCTGTGGGCTGGGCCGTGCTGGACCTTGGTCCACACCCACAGCTCCCGGTGGGCCTCTGTGGTCCAGCCAGCGCGGACCCCCCGCACAAAGAGAGGGCCCTCTCTGCCCCGGGGTGGTGGCGTCTGCCAGGGCGTCTCCCAGGGTCACCCGCTGGTGCAACCTGAGGCTGCCTGACCCTCCCCGAGCTCCCCCTGCGGTCACTCAGCTCCTGGGTGTAAGGCCCCACCAGTCACCTGGCTGGGACAGGCGCCCCGCCCACCAGTCTCGGTCACATTCTTGAGCATCGCCACAATGATGTGGGGCCTGGCCCTGGCACCTTGGCCGACGAGGCACTCAGCACCCCCAGGAGTCCCCACCCCCCACTGCAAACAGGGGTGCAGGTGGTCACGAGCCACCTCGAGGGCTCTGACCGAGTCGGCCCACATGCCCTGCTGCCGGCATCTCCCCGCCTCTGGCACGGCTCCGGGAGGCCCAGGGTAAGGACCCAGAGCCCGGGGCTGACCCCTCCCCTGCACCCACGTCTGCCCCCTCACTGTCACTGCGCCCCTCCCTCCAGACACCTGGGAGGAGGCTCCTCAAGGGCCACCTGGTCATCCCACACGCCTGCCCGGCCTCCTCCCCACCTCTCCCACCCATGGCCTGGTCTGAGTCGCCCTCTTGTTCCCCACCACGCGGGGGCCGGCTCCAGCCCGCAGCTCCCAGGTGGTGGCTCCCGGCTCATCTGCCGTATCTTGCCGCCCTCACTCCACCTTGCGAAGCCACCCCCACCCGTCCTGCAGCTGAGCCCTCCGGCTCTCCGCCCCCACGCAGGCCCTGGCCCAGCCAGGATGCCGCTGCGGCGTTTCCCCCAGGGAGGCCGAGGGCCCCTGCGGTCTACATGGTTCTTCCGAAAGCCCCGGGGCCTCTTTCACCCCTTGCAGCATCTATAGGGACAGCTCCCCAGATGAGGCCGCCACTTCCGCTGCCCGGCCAGGATTCCTGCGGCCAGTGAGACGGCCACTCCCGCCTTATTCTCTGCTGACCCAGCCAGGCCCGGTCTGTCCTCCCGTGTTCAGGAAACTAAGTCCAACTCGCAGCTTCCTGGGCTGCTCACAAGCTGTTGTGGTCAGGGAATACCCCCCCCCCCGCCCCTGCCCAGGCGGCCCCCCTCCTCCACCCTAAGCCACGGCTGAGCCTCCGTACCGTGGATGCCCGTGGCGGTGGGGGAGGGACTGTCCAGCCCCAGCCCTTGGCGGGCGCCTTTCCCAGGCTTGTCTGGTCTCCTTTGTGGCTCTCACGTGTCACTGTTGCTCCCCTCTGCCCCCTCTGCTTCCAAGTTCACAGTCGGCCATGGCCAGCTCCACCTCGCACCCCCATCCCTCTGCAGCCTTCTCGTAGACATGGGAAGGCCTGACTGGCCACCTGGCCCTCTCTAAGGTGTACAGAAAACTTGGGGTTTTCTATGTTTCCTTGCTCGGCCTGGACTCCCCAACTGGCTGTCATCTGTGAGGTCACCAGCTGCCCCAGGAAGGGCGGCAGCGAGCACGCCCACTCCACCCCGGCACCTCTGAACTAAGGGGGTTCGATCACCTTTCCAGCACTGCCTTGGGACAGACGCCCGCCCCCGTGACCCACCCTCCTGACTCTCCTGTCCCCTCCCCTGTCCCTTCCAGAATCTTCTGGTCTAACAGAAGCACAGGGGGGAGAGCTGGGAAGCAGTCTGGCTCAGGTGGGCTCTTCTTCTTTGGCAAGTTTTCTACCTTATGCTTTTTGGGGTGGAAATCAAGCCTGCACCTGCTTCTTAGGCTCTGTAAAGATGACCAGACACCGGTGATGTGCGTCGAGCCGTCTGGTGCTAGGAGAGGGCCTGGGGCGCAGCGAGTCCTCAAGGCGCATCAAGGGAGCACATGCCATCACCACGTCCAACAGCCAACCGGGACATGGGGGGGCATCCTCTTCCGGGGGGGTCTTCCCTTAGGCCCTGTTGTCCTGCTGGACCAGCTGGACCCTGGAAGGCCGGTGGGCCCTGATGCCCGCGCGGAACTCTTTGATGACAAAGTAGTAGCAGAAGACATCAAGGCAGCAGTTGGTGTTGGAGAAGCACAGGGCCAGCTGCATGAAGAGGCTGATGTTCTCCCGGGTCTCGCACTGCTCGATGTTGCCTCTCTTCGCCAGGAAGTGCAGGAAGAAGGCCAGGTGGACGGGCAGGAAGGACACCACGAAGACAGCCAAGTTGACCGCGATGGTCCAGATGCAGGCCTTCTGCTGGACCCAGTCCTGAGTCTGGTCCTGACGGCCGAGCAGGACGAAGATGGTCTTGAAGGAGCAAAACCCCACGACGCTCATGGGCAGAAAAAAGCCGAACAGCTCGAGGGGCACCATGACGTTGGAGCTCCAGGTGGCCTCGCTCATGTTCCGGAAACATTCAGTTCTGCTGCTCTTACCCTCGTGGAATCTGTAGACGGGGATGCTCCCTATCCACACAAGGACCCAGATGACGCCGCAGATCCAGAAGCTCTTCTGGGGGGACCGGAAGTGGCTGGCCCGGAGCGGGAACTGGATGGCCAGGAATCGGTCCAGGCTGATGAAGCAGATGGTGAAGATGCTGCCGTACATGCTGATGAAGTAGAGGCACTCCGCCAGCGTGCAGATGGACGAGGACTGCTCGTTCCAGGAGAGGTACATGCGGAAGGGCAACGAGAGCACCAGCAGCAGGTCGAAGATGGCCAGGTTGATCATGTAGATGGAGGTGGCCATGTAGGCCGCCCACCTCTTCTTCAAGAAGGAGCTGAACCGCAGGATGGCCAGCAGGTTGAGGAGGAGGCCCAGGATGAAGGTGGGGATTTGGACCATGGGCTGCAGGGTCCCCCGCATCAGATTGTCCACCCAGGTGAAGTTGCAGTCGTGGCCCATGTTGCCTCCTGCAATGCCAAGAGCAGAGTGGATGAGGGCCGCTCTCGCTCTGGGAGGGATGTTCTAGCGATGGTGCCAAGAACAGCGCGTTCCCCTCTGCCCACCGTCATGCATGCCCCTCTCAGAGGGACTAGAACACGGAGATGAAAAATCACCTCCAGTTCCTCTGCCCAGATGCAAACACCCTTAACATTCTGTGTCTGTCCTTCCAGACTCATGATCTCTCTCCTGTGCACACACACAGCATGTGTGGGCACGCACGCACATACATGCACACACCTGCACGATGGACCCGCTCACACAGGCACACACAGATGCAGCAGGCGTGTGTGTCCATGCGCACAAGTCTGCACACACGGCCTGCACGGAGACGTGTGCACGCATGTCCACATGGGCCTTCTGTTTTTACAAAAATGGAACCTCACCGAGCAGGAAGATCCGG
The DNA here is from genome assembly GCA_004024945.1 of Uropsilus gracilis. Classification (NCBI taxonomy): domain Eukaryota; kingdom Metazoa; phylum Chordata; class Mammalia; order Eulipotyphla; family Talpidae; genus Uropsilus; species Uropsilus gracilis. The sequence continues at coordinate 11,612 of PVHY01030346.1, forward strand.
TCCTGCTTTTTTCAGGCGGATTCAGAACTCCGCTCGGGGGTAACTACACACCACATGCGCACACGCACGCACACACGAGCCACGCTGGTCTAGGCTCAGAGAGCATCTCGCCCAACTGGAACCGCGAGGGATCAGGGGTCGCTTGGCAGCACCTTGGCTGGGGACGCAGCTTCTGTTTCCAAAACCCAGATCCTCCCTAGAGGCCGGAGGCCTGGCCGGCCCCACCCACAGCCCCCATGGGACAGAACCCCCTCCCTCTCCACAGCGGGGTTGGTCACACACCTACGTCACTTCCCTCACCCCACCATCGCCGCTCCCTGAGTCGGGGTGACCACAGGGAAAGCAGCCAGATGCTTGCTTGGGTTCCAGCAGGTCAGGTTCCTTCTGCGGGGCTGGGGGAGGTGAGGCCTGACGGTGCCAGACCTCTTAGGCGCCCGGCAGAAGGTGCCTGGACACAGTGAGCTGGACAGAGGCGAGGTGAGCTGGAAGTGCGGTCTCCAAGGCCACAAGGGCACTTGTGACGGGAAATCCAACTGGCCTCAGGACCCAGAGGATCATGGCTATACGTGACCAGGTGAGTCACGCCAGGGCTTCTTCTGGGGCCACAGGCTGGTCTGAGGGGGCTGGCCTGGCAGGTCTCGCTGAGCCTGGGGTTTCGGGGCCAGGTGGGCCCTCTTGTGGGGTTCTGTGCCAGGTAAGTGGCAGCCTTGGTTTGGCACCTATAAGGGACCCCAGAGAGGGGGTGGGCCGGGGGGCGCATGAGGGGCTTAGGAACACCCGGCCCTTATTTCTTGCAGTTTCAGAGGCAACAAGTCCAAGGTCAGGGTGCAGCAGGGCCAGGTTCGGGGGGCCTCCTCTGGCGCGCAGACCGCCTCTCTGCGGCCTCACGTGGTGAAGGATCCGGGGTCTCCGTGCTAAGGGTGCCAGTCCCATTTGTGAGGCCTCCCTGCCATGTGCTGCCCCGTGACTGCCCCCAGCCACAGCCCCTGCCACCATCTCCACACTGGGGGGTGGGGGGTGGGGGTGGGCCTCAGCCTCAGCCTCCGGGGGGGTGGTTCGCCAGCCTTCAGGCCTTAGCAGCAGCCCAGCGCAGGCTCAGCCCAGGAGGCCGTCACCCTGGAGCCCCAGAACCAGTGCTGGAAATGGCCAAACCCCTGTCCTCGCTCCCCAATCACCTACCTCTGCCCGCCTCCCCTTGCCCGCCCAGGTGAGGCTGCCCCTGAGGGCACCCAGTGGCTCCCCCAGCTGGCCTGCACCCACGTGCTCTGGCACGGGGGGGGGGGGGGGGGGTGTTGCCCAGGTGTGTGTGTGTGGGGGTAGAGGCTAAGGGTGGCCGCGCCCTCCAGAGCTAAGCAAACAGGACAGAAGAACAAAACATGCAGCCTCCTCCCTCCTGGGCCTCAGCCCCTTTCCAGAACCGCCTGGCTAGCAGCGGTACTTTCTGGAGAGACGTTCCCAGCGCATGCGTGCACATGCAGCCCCACACGCACTTCTGCACACCAGCACGAGCCCGGCTCCAGGGCGCCCGCAGCTCTGGCCCACACCGTGCTCGCGCTCCAGTGTCTCCTGGGACTTGTTCCACGTGGGCGGTTTGCTCCAGGGGCCCGCTGCGCCCCCAGGCGGCCGTGCACCGCACAGCCAGCCCGCAGCGTCCTGCTCCAAGCTTCAGGTCTCCTGGTGTTGTGCTGGGAAAGGGAAGATTCCACAGCTAACACCCCCGTGACTTATTGCTTGCACGGTTATCACCAAGGGGGCGGGGCCCCACGCTGCTGTTGTTCCCTCTCCCTACAGCTCCCTTGGGGGTCTCTGGGAAGGAGGGTGTTTTTTTAAGGCCTTGCGCTTCCCAAATTCTTCCTGGTAGTAAAATATATATATATATATATATATAT
>PVHY01030347.1:0-13501 GCA_004024945.1 Uropsilus gracilis
TCCTTCCTTCCTTCCTTCCTTCCTTCCTTCCTTCCTTCCTTCCTTCCTTCCTTCCTTCATCCCTCACTCCCTCCCTCTTTTTTATTTTTTTTTTTAGCCTCTGGCTTTAAAAATCTGTTTCAAACCTATACCTTGGTTTTTAATCTCACTTGTTTCTTAATGTAAACTTCTGCATTTGACTATAAAGATTATAAGACTAGTGGATCAAAAACTTTTATATCTTAGGTTACCTGAATATTCTAAATATTATATGAATAAAGGATCATATTCTCATGTTTCTGATAACAAAGACTTTCATTATGCTGTGGCCACACAGCTACAGACTTACCTAAAACCACATTCAACCCTTACTCCTTTCCTCTTTTTGTCCTTTAAATACTCATATACAGACTTCAAAACATATAGCTGGTCTTATCAAATTATTATCACAGATTTATAATTAAATTTCCTGTGCTAAGTATCTCAGAATCATTTTGATGAAGTAAGATAGAGAACAGATTGTTCAATTTTACCTTGCTAGCTAAATCTCTGATTGTAGTGTATTAAAAAGTTGAGAGATACTAGCTAGTGTAGACCAATAAAGTAGTGCCCATCAGTGTAAGTCCTACTTATGACTGCTTACATGTTTTTAAGATAGTTTTATCATGGATACATTTGATTTTCATTAATGTTTTGCTGCAACTTAGCAGGAAGTCTGTAGTGCAGTACAATTTGTTTTTATTTGGGAAAACAAGTTTTTTCAATATATAGGAGAATATTTTTATGTTCCAATTTTATCAAGCAAGCTCCAAAATAATTTAAGTTATTTTAACCAAAAAGTCACTGTTTAGACAGAAATTATTCAAAAGCATATGATTTTTCACTTTTCAAAGGCAATAATTTGATATTTTTTACAAAATTATGTCCATGGGTTAATATTTTCAGTCTTTTCTTCATTCTCCAAGATAAAGGTGGATTTATTATTTTTAATTTTGTAGAGTATAAAGATAAATTTAACAATACAAACCTTTGCTCATTAAAATGTAATTCCCATTGTGCTATTAATCAAACTGATTAAATCATATTATGGCTAGAATGTTCCAATAAACTTCAAAATAAATTCAAATTCTTAGGACACCAAATTCTTCAAAACCAATTTTTGCTTAACTGTCAATGCCCCTTCTCAATCACAACTTCCGTGACAGTGTGTTAGTATAGAAATATTTTATGTTTTTGTCTGCAAATTTTTAATTACATTTTACTAAGAAGAGAAGTCACATGTTTTGTCCAATAAATATTACAAATTTAAAAAAAACTGAGTAATCTAATGCATAATAAATCATTGGTCTAATCAGTTCCTTATATTTCTTTACAGTTGCAGGGATTAACATTCTTCTATCTCTTATTCTTGCTATAAACTGATACCTCTCCTTTTATTTTATCACAGAAAGTTAGTTTCTTAAAATAACTAAGATTAATATAGTTTCTGAAAATTATACAAATAGTTTGTCATTACCCAAAGTTGTTGGCACTTCAAATAAAACTTGCATAATATAGATTCAAATTGCCTTATCAACTTAAGCTTATATATTCCAATAGTATTAGAACAAATACTTCTTCATGAATTTAAATTTAAAGAAATTCTAAATAATCAGCAGTTCCCTTAGCACTTTTTCATCTCTATTGTTGTTTCATGTTAAAATGTTAGTACTTATTATATTCCTCATTAAATATAGAAGACAAGTAAAGACAGAGAGGCAAAAGAAAAAAATAGACATAGAGTCAGAGCAATTAGAGAGAAAGAGATTGAGTTCATTTTTAAAAAATGAAATAATAAATATCTCCAAGAAGATTCATATATCAAAGTGCACTAGGTTTTATTATATTACTTTTTAAAATATAAATGTTAAAATTGTAATTTAAATTGCACAACACTCTAGTAGTTCTTTTTTCCTTCAAATAAAATCAAGATGTGAAAATTTACAATAATCCAATTTCTTTTATATGAGAAAAGTTTATTCATAGTATGTACCTGAATCTGAATTATGTTTCTTTGGACACTTATACACTAATGTGGGTCTTTTCCTCATAGCAACCAATTCTCCAACTTCATATACCACCTAAGTGTCCTAAAATTCCATTCAACTATCACTCAAATGCCTTGAGTTAGTGCAGGTTAAAACTTAATCTCACAATGGTACAGTGTAGTGACACAGTTAAAAATTGTTTGGGTGTCAAAATGTCCCGATGGGTAGAGTCTGTAAGACCCATGAGAGAAAATATGAAGCAGGAAGAGACTATTTATAAAAAAGGGAGGAGCAAGGGAAAAAATAAGGAGAGACAAGAATGGCAGACTGAGATAACAAGCCCATATGGCCTGGCTAGGGGAAGCCCCCTGGAAGAGTGAGTTGGTGGTGGCAAGGAGCCATGGTGGGAGAGTGGCTGGCAGAGAAGTAGCCAGTGTGGATTCAGATGCCAGAATGACCAGGGTCCACTGAGGGCAAACCTGGTGAATTTGGTCAGATGCTGCCAAAGGCATGCCTGGTAAAGGAAGCACATGGAGCCGCAGCAAGGTGGCAGATCTGGAAAGCTGATTTGTGCATCAGCAATTGTGAATGAAATTTGAAGAGCGTTGGAGAAGCAGAGCAACTCTGAAGTCTGGAGATAGAGGAAGCAAAGAGAAAACATTGGAGAAAAGACTGGACTTTGAAGGAGTGCCTACCTCGCAGGTTTGGAGGGGCAAAGAGGCACCATCGTGGACATGTGTTTGGAACTTTTGGACTAAATCGTGATTAGGGTATGATAACTGGCCACTTGTGGCTTTAAGGACTTTTCAGTTTCCTGGTTAATTTCCCTTGTTAATAAAACTCTGTTGTTTAAATTGCTTTGTGACTTTGGCAACTGCTGTGCATACCAGTGATGCGGATCTTGTAAAGAAGCTGCATTTGTAATGTGGCATATTAGTTGGAGGCTTCTGGCTCTTTTGACCAGAATTAAACAATATTTTTTCAATCCATACATTAATCACAAGCCTTGTTTACCCATATTTATGACTAAGTAAAAACACAAGAGAGTCTTATAATACTTTTCTTGGGTTCAATAATTTGCTCACAGAACAGCTCACAGACCACAGAGAAATACATAAATTTTATTGAACAGTTTCCGATTACTCAGGACTAGTTTGATGAAAGGCATGCACAGGACAAGATGCTCGGGGAGGGAGAGGAGGAAACTTCTGCGTTCTTTCAGGCATGCCACCCTCCCAAAATCTCAGTGTTTTCAGCAAGTTGGGAGCAGTTCACTCTTCCAGAAACTAAATCTTCTTGTTTACTGATTTTTATGGAGACTGCATTATATAAGCATGATTGATTAAATCATTGGTCATTTATTATTGAACACTATCTCCAACCCCCTTCTACTTCCTGTAGATCCTCTAATCACATGGTAATTTTCTTGAGTGACCAAATACCCTCCTAAATCTATTAGGGATCCACCAAGAGTTATGTGTTAATATAAACTCAGGTATAGGTTGAAAGGAGCTTAATATGGAAAACAAAGACATTTCTGTCACTCTTACCTCCCAGGTAATTACAAGAATTGTAGAAACACTGTAATAAAGACCAAATATAAAGACTAATATATTTTTTCTTAGTCCCATGATAGTTTAAACAGTTAGGAATTAAGCATTTATAACATTTGCTTATTTCAACTCATCTTTTGTTATCCAAATCAACTTTTAAAATTTTAATTAGATACCTTAATAATAACAGATTTTTTTTTTAAGTTGTGTTGGGTGGTGGCTCAGCTGTTGCGAGTTAAGTCATGATTCTCCTAGAATAAACTAAAACCTTGGCAACGCTCCCACTAAGGAAGAGCAACTGTAGAGGTAGAGAATTAACTTCTCCCTACTCTTCGGGGTTCTCTTTTTTGTGGTGAGACATTCTAGATAGCATCGCACAGATTAGAAAGAAAATAGCTAATTTAATTAAATCTATATGGAGAGCCAATGTAGATTTTAAAACAAATGATAAAATTATTTTTGGAATGAAATATGTATGGCCCTACAGCTTTATAGAGAAAGAGGCACTCATGATGAAAGTAGGGTGATTCATGAAAAACACACACTCTAATTAAAATTTGCCTTGCCATTTAGATAAGAGTTCTCTGACATAAGTTATTTCCAGTAAAATTCCAAATTCTGGGTAATATATCAAATTTTCAATTTTCTATGTAGTTAAGGAAGTGGTACAAGTTTCTTCTGAAACTACAGTGTCTGAATTTGCATGCCAAAGTGACATATCTTAGGACATTCTGTTCTGAGCATAGTGGAGAAACCAATGTGAACATACTGTGGTATACCTGTAACAACCAAGACAAATATGCTTATTATTGTTGATAGATCACAAGTAGAGAGAAGTTCTATTTCTATTATGTCTAAGGCTCTTTTCCTTTTTATGAGTTTTTTGTGAAGTTAGCCCTTTTTTGGAATGTTTTGTACATTGCAAGTGTATAGTTTAGAAAGCAACATTATTTGTTATAGAACAGTATTCATGAATTCTTATGTTTACAAGTTTTTAATTCTCAAATTCTGACAAAAATGAAGAAAGTAGACTTCCTTTAAGTTATCTAGTTAAGTTATCCAGGAACTCAATAAATACTCTCATGAATAATAAAAACTAAAATTTCAGAAAACTTGCCTCTTCTAGGTAACACAAATAAGAATTAAGTAGCCATGATTTTTAGAGAAATTCTATGTAGAGGAGAAATCAGATCATACAGAGCCATGATCATGTCTACAAGGGAGTCCTGTGACTTGGTTATTATTATTGCTATTTACCTGCAGTTCTCATATCTGGAAAGTCAATATAGCATGGTAACCTCTAGTTATTTTCAACCCTTGACCTATTGTCCTAGTATTTGAGGAAAAGTCAGAAAATACTAAGATACACTTAATGTTAAGGGTAGGAGTCCCTAAAGATCACCAAAAAACCGTGTTCAGAATCTGAATTGTGCTCAGAATTCCAAAGATATGTACCTCTAACCACAGCAATGAAATTCAGGTACAAAGTTGCTATTTTGCATCAGCTTTTATCCTAGCAGTAGTGGTAAGGAGTACACCTGTGCAGAAATTCTGACTCATAGTTTTAAAACGTTTGTGCAAAAAGGTGTTTAATATCTTGAAGTCTCAGGTTTATTATCTAAAACTTGAATATTATGCTTCCATAAAGGAAAAGACATAGTTAAAGAGATATCTACTTAAAAGAGAGATGTTCTCTGTTCTCCACTCCACTTAAAGATGGGTATGAACTGGGGAGCCAGATTGAAATCAGGTGCAAAAGGGACAGAGTGACCAACCAACAAGCCACAGGAAACAGCAGCACTTTTAAAATGCAACTTCTGCCACCCAGGTTCCCTCAAGTTTGTACCATCCTTATGTAGTAGTTGCCAGTCAAATGCAATAACAACAGGGTTTTATTTACAAGGAAAATTTACAAAAAGTCCTTAAAGTCACAAGTGGCCAGTTATCTTACCCCAGTCACCATTTTCTGTCCCAAAGTTCCCAAAGATATTTGTCTACTCATGGATGCAAAAATTTTAAACAAAATCCTGGCAAATCAAATACAATGATGCATAAAAAAATATTATTCACCATGACCAAGTGGCATTTATCCCAGGGGCAAAGGGATGGTTCAACATCCGGAAATCAATTAACATAATCCATCACATAAATAAAGAGAAAACCAAAAACCATATGATCATATCTATATATGCAAAGAAAGCATTCAATAAAGTCCAAAACCTATGCATGATAAAACCTCTTGAAAAATTTGGAATAAAAGGAACATATCTCAACATAATAAAAGTCATCTGTGACAAATCTACAGCAAGCATCATCTTAAATGGGGGAAAACTAAAATTTTCTAGAACCAGGCAAGGATACCCACTCTCTCTACTTCTTTTTAAGATTGTACTGGAAGTTTTAGCTAGTATAAGACAAGAGAAAGACATAAAAGGGTTATACAAATAGGGAAAGGAAAATTGAAGCTACCATTATATGCAGATGATATGGTTCTCTATGTATATATTATGTGTATGTATGTATGTATGCATGTATGTATGTATGTATTCCCCAGGGAATACAAAAATGTGTATTCTAAAAAATTTAGATCGTAATTATTAAAATCTTCAAAGTCATTTCCAAGGTAGACTGGTTATGAGGAAACAAAACAAAAAGAATTTATCTCCAAGATTAAAATATGTCTTATGCTTGTAGCTATACCTTAGAATTTATATTTCTTTAAAATTAACCCAGCCAAAATTAAAATAATACCTCCATTTCAAAATTAAAGATTAAGTGAATACTTCAAAAAAAGATATTTGTCTATAAAGATGCCCTTTTGCTCTCCCAAAACCTGAGGCAGACACTTTGCAAAGTGCAGTCTTTTTCCAGTGTTTTCTCTTTGATTCTTCTCTCTCCAGCATTCTGAGCTGCTCTGCTTCTCCAAGGCTCTTTAAACGTCTTCAACAAATTCTGATACAAAAATCAGCTTTCCAAATCCCTGGCCATCTCCAGCTAGCAGCTTTCCATGCCACCTTGCTGCATTGTCACACTCTCCACACCAGCCACTCTTGGCTCCTTGCTACCACCAGTTCACTTCTCCATGGGGCTTCTTTACTGTCCTGCCATTCTTATGTCTTTCCTCTCCTCAAAAGTCTCTCTGTCCCTCAGTCTTTCCTTGTCCCCTTTTTATATTCCTTTTTTTTCCCTCTTCTCCCATTCTGAAAAGCAGAGAGTACAATTTCCCTCTCCACTACACATCCTCTTGGTGCTTCATTTTCTCTTCCCCACTCGAAATTTGCAACAAAGTAAAAGATGGGAGTGCCTTTATCTTGTTTAGGCCATCTTTTACCTTTGTGTCTTTCATACACAGCAAATGCCATCAATACCTAAATTTTAATACTGCCAGTGTTGGGGTCATGACTTCAAGAGGAAGTCATATAGCACAGAAGGCAGGTGGGCTTAGAAGAAAAAAGAAAGGGTTTCTTCTTTTCCTATGTCCAAACTTACTTAAAATGGTGACTGGGGCAAGATAACTGGCCACCTGTAGCATTTTTCTTGTCAATAAAACCCTGTTGTTAAACTGCATTTGATTGCTGCATTTGACTGTGGTACTGCTGGCAAGCAGCCATGTGGAGGAAAGACATGTGGACACTTGGAAGTGACATGTTGAGAAACATGTGGTGAGGCTGATGTGGTCATCCTGAAGTGGTATCTCCTTTTGTCTCAGCTTTCTGAGATCTGCTTCAGAATTCTTACCTATGGTTCCCTAACCGTAGGTACCTTAGATTTGTGATAAATTTTCAGAACTTGGTTTTGGAATTTTCTTGTTTGTTTGCACATTTCCCCACAAGGGGGTAGGTCAGTTTGGGTGTTTTATTTGGACATTAATACCCTTTCTTCTCTTTCTATGCACATTGATTTTACTAAAGTTCTTTTGTGTTAAAAATCTGTGTACATGGATGACCAGTTCCCTTTAAAATATGCACAGATGGGTAAATTCTTTCAGCAACACTAAGGAAAAGGAAAGGTTTTTATGTGTGTGTAAAAGTTGGGCCTGCTTTAGAAGACATGTGTGCTGAGACGAACAGGGTAAGGTCATCTTCAGTTCTTCACTATATCAAGCAGGTAAATACCAAAATTTTCAAAGAAAATTTCTGGTCAACTCTAGTCTTGAATTTGAAGCCTTGAAAGCAGTTTTAGACTTTCTCCTTAAGGAAGATTTAACAAATGTAATTAGCATGGACATTTGAATTTTATGTAAATGTCTAAGAGCAGAGCAGGAATATAGCACACTCTAAAGCACTGAGCAAATTGAATCTCATAAATAAATGAATACTCCAAGATTCAATATTTCCTGCTTTCCTTTTTTATAAGAAAATCATCCTTGACATTAAAGAGATAGATCTTCCTGACAAAAATCATTACTTTTTAGAGTAAATAGAATCTAAGTGTTTTCAATTAAAAGTTAAATATGGGATTTAAAAAAGAGCTTGCCTTTTTAGACCTTACTTTTGTTCTTTGTCTTTCATTTTATAAGCCAAGGTAATTACAATATCACCTCATGTTCTGCAGCATGTCAGGTAGCAGTCCATATGTTATGAAACACTGGCAATGAAATGAACTGGAAGAAAGTAAAAAATGGCTCATTAACTATAAAGAAATTTGCATATGATCAATAATTGCATAATTCAAGAGTATCACAAATCCATGCACACAGTCAGCATCAGCCAATCATACCCTTTCTATGTACCCTTTGTTCAAAGATCACCTGGCCATCTCACATTCACCTTCTGTCTCTCCACAGACATCACTGCAGATATCTGTCTATCTCTCTGTCCACCAAACTCAGCCTGCCCTGCCTCTCTCACCTCTTGTTTTATATCAATCCATCAATCATATCCTTTGCAGTGTCACAAATTACCTTAAGTAAATGCAGTCTCTTGTGACTTTCTGTCACTTCAGAGGTCCCACTGCATGAGTAATGTCCACACTTGTCATCATACTGATGTTTTCCATAGCAAATTGCATCCAGGAGTTAACATAATGATGAGAAAAGAAGAGCATGTAGTCCTTGTGTGCCCAAAGGTCTTAGTTGATAAAGTCTTCCTCTAATTACAAAGAGTTTAGGGTGTCAATCAAGTGATAATAACAAGATGCCTCTGAAAGGGAAAGTAGGATTAATACCCTGTAACTCATCCTCCTTTCTGAAATGTTCGAGTCTAAATTTGAATCTATAAAGAAGATGTAGGAGGACATAGCACTCCTCTTAAGAACGTTTTCTAAATTTATACCTGTACCTTGGAGTCATTCAGTCCTGTTTTCTCATACTAAGTTTTCAGGAAATGGTGATTGTTGACATCTTCTTACTGTCCAGCACCAACCAAGGAAATCATGTTAGCTTGCTTTTCTTGCTTAACTTGCACTCTGCTTTTCTTTATTTGTAATTTTTTATCCTACATTACTTTAATAGTTTTGAAGCTATGACCCCAATATGGGTAGTTATTTGCTGGAAAAATGTAAGCGTTGCCATTACTTGTGTCTGAAAAACACAGATTATGGATAGCCTAAAACCAGATACGGGTACTTCCTTCTTTTACCCTGTTGTGCAGACTTGGTGAATAAGCTAATCTAAGGCCTTGGGGTGATGCCACCAAGGCCCAGGTGGGGAAGGGGTGATAGCCCACCAGGGGAGAGTGTGATTGTGAGTTGGGGCTGCTGGTTTCAGGAGGAAAGGGGGGGCAAGTAAAAGGATGAAAGGAAAAGCAGAGACTGGGGATATAAGACTTTTGGGAAGGAGACCTAAATGGAGATTGGCATCAGTCATGGAGGTTCAGCTTCAGGAGGAGAAAAACCCAGGAGCTGAGTTCTTTTAGGCTCCTCCCGGCATTCAGGTCCCCTGAGGGTTGAGAGATGTGTGAAGTAAGAGAAGAGGTGACCCTGATGAAGTGCTAAGACACTGTGAGATCTGGATAGACCTGCCTTGTGTTGGTGGAATTCACCAGATGCTAACTGGAGTGACAGAGAATCAAAGGACAAGGATGTAACCTGGCAGTTTCAGACTGATCTACACCAAGACTGAGGTAAATCTCACCTAGCTTGTTGAAGAACAGAAGTGCGGTTCTATTCTGTTTGGGGCATTTGTGAGGGTGTGGACTATTAGACTCTTTTAGTTTGTTTTTCCCTTATCTGCAAATAAACCTTTATGTTTACCCTTATTACTAAAGTTTGATCTCTGGGCATCTGCTTCACATAGACAGAAGATCCCTCAGTAAAAAGAATTAAAAAAGGGGAAGTCCTTTACTTCTGATATTAGATTTATGACTTAAGTAGAATTTGTACAAAATCTGCATCAAGGCCACTAAAATACACCATAATTTAATTCAATGATAGTAAAGTGAATTATTCTTAACAGGCATGTTTCTTCAGAGATAAGCTAGTGACATCTTTTAAATAACTTCAGTTTTTATCATTCATTAATTCCAGCATTGTGACTCTGTTGTCAGCTTTTATAATTTGATCAAAGTGAAACAGGAAAATGGTGTGGGATGATGCAGGGTTCCTTGCAATTTTCCTTATCACGTTTTACCAATTTTCCTTACTTGAAGATGTAGAAAGTGCTACAAAGACACATTTAGGCACTAAAAGTGACTGGATGAGAGAGGTAAGTTTATTTAAGAAAAAAGAAAGATAAGAAACAAAGGAGATAAAAAAGCAGGATATCTTGGGGTTGGCCAAATCTAATGGTGGGGCAAAAAGACCTTACCAACTGGGTAACAAAGGGTGCATGTTTATAAAACATTTCTTAAGATTATTAATGAGCTCCCTCACCCCTCAAGTATGATTTGGCAGAGTAATGGAAAGGCAGAGTTTTTTTTTTTTTTTGTGGTAATTTTCCCATGAATAGGTAGCCCAAGGTGGTGGTGGGGGCCTTGTGGAGTTTTGGGGGAAATTCCTTTGTGTCATGTTAATATCCTTCACTTTTTCAGATTCTAAATAGGGAAATTCCTGGTTCCCTCTAGTCTGAGAGTGGATTTTTAAATTTTTAGTGTCCTAATGGGTTTTCCATCAGAATTCATAGTTCCCAATCTTGTTGACTCTGGTTCTCCCAGGAGTACAGCTATCTACCTCTGGCATCAAGTCTGAAAATGAAACCCTGAAAACAACCATGATTTTTATTGTTTCAGGGAATATAGCTGGTTGTGAATACCCCATGCTGCTAAGACTTCAGTAGGTTAGGATCAGAAACAGAAACCAAATGGTTTCATTAAATTTTGGTAATAGGAAAAACAAGCAAAAGACCAGAAGAAAAAGTCTAAATAAGCTAACAACCAAACTAAAGAACACAAAATGGTTGGGGGAGGAGATGGGAGGGAATGATCATGGAGATCCCTGGAAATACGAAGATGTGAAACAAACAAACAAATAAATAAATAATTTAAAAAGAAAATAATTGTTGCAGTGGCATCCATCATTAACATAGTTGATGTGCGATACATTGATAGTAACATTGGAAAGAAAGAGTACAGCTCAGAAAGATGAGGTATTTCCCTTTAGATTTATTAGTATTGTAAATTTCAAAAAGAACTTGGAAATATTGTGGAGATTTGACTTTCTGATTTGATTGTGTCTGGCCAAGTGAACAAAGTTAAGGTTGACTATGACAAGGTATGGTTGATGGTCCTTCATTAGAAAATATAGTTTTCTTTCAGAAGGATAGAAGGGGAAGCAAAAAGAAAAACAAAGCTGTTGTGTGTGAGGTGATTGACAGGGATCTCCCTCTGAAAAGGGAGGGAGGGACAAGGACAAGGTATAAATATACCTATGTGGAGAAACAAAGGATTGGCCAGTTTTGGAAGAGGATGAGGGTCAGGCAGTGGTGGCCAAGGTGGCATGGGACCCATGGGCATTGACCCAGGCTGGTGAGAGACTTATTATTTTGAGAGTGGCCTTGGGGCAGCCTCATCTTAGACCACATGTTTGGAGGAAGCCAAAACAGATGCCAAAGGAGGAAAGAGGAATTTCCTGCTTTTGGAACAAGTGCCTGTGAACTCAGATTAATTGGACATGTGGTGAGGTGACCAGGGATTAAAGGACAGTTTTGGACATGTGGTGGGGTAACTGGGTTTTTCTTGCATATTTTGTAGCACATGTAATGGGGTAACTGTGGTTTGTAGTACATATTTAGGGAATCACTTCCTTACTTTCGCACTTAGCAATTAATAGTTTGACACTTTAAGAGTTTAGTCTGGCTTTTGGATTACATAGCTAGGCTGTGGGCAGAGAAAGAACATTGAAACGGTGGCAAAAGACAAGTCTAAGTATAGAAGTTTTTTCTTTTTTTTTTTTGGTTTGGAATGGAAAGGGCCCTGTGGCAAACAGCAGGTATCTAAATGACAAATGTAATGTGTGTGGAAGCTTACAGGCTAAAAAAGCTTTTGCCCTTTGTTCAGATTAAAAGCTAAAAGTTTTTCACTGGTTTAGGAAGCTAGTAAAAAGGGGATTTTTTTTTTTTTTTGGTAAAGCATGAAAACCCTCCTTTCTAATAGCATAATGATTCTATTTACATTAGCATTGCTATTTAGTTAATTCTGTATGGAATGGCTATTTTTGCTATCACTTGTGTTTAATCAAAAGATATGCTGAAAATAATCTTTTGAGATGACCAGAGTATTGAATTATTTAGTCATAGGCTAAATTCTGGCCTACATAAAATCACAGCTAACGTTATAATTTTTTAAAAGCTTACATTTATCAATTTAATTAAGCAATAAAAGTTTTCTCCTATTATAAGAAGTGTACCATGTAAGTCAGGAAAAAAGAAAGTTGAAATTTGGCAATAATAATAGTTGAGGTGACTCTGCTAAGCCTTTGGGTCTCTGATCTGGGGCTTGGAATCACGTGCAGTATGTGTACACATGTAATTCAGCATATATAAGTAAGCATATACTAAACAAATAAGGATGCACCAATGTCCCTAGCATGGAAGATCAAAGACCTTATTTTTTTGTGTGTCTTTTAAAAATGTATTTTAATCTCCTAAATTAAAAAAAAATAGAAAATTCAAGGAAAATAAATGTGAAAAAGAGTACTGAGATACTAAGATATTTTATAGCCTCAGGACTTCAGGAAAATATCTAATATGATAGCTCATCATAAATTTGTGAAAAAGGCTAATAATAAATATGATGCTAAATAAAGTTACTGTTAAACCAACTAGATCCAGTGAGATCCTGTGCTGAAAACTTGGATATAGGCCAATGACAAGACTGTCAAGGTAGACATAATATGTAAGTTCATTAAAAGAGCATCAATGTTTTTCTCTGAGAACACGGGTAGATTATTCAAACATGGGAAAGCAGTAAAATCTTAGGTATAAACTTCAGGGATAATATTAAAGGTGATGCCTCAATATATCAGTGAAGAAGCAAAATTTTGATCTAGTTGGTTTTTATTGCAAAACCAAATGCAGGGATTATTCATGATGCTTTGTCTGTGCACTAAAGAGATTATTCAATAGAATGATATCTTTGAACCTAAGAATTCTATCTGTGAAGTGGAGCATATCGTTTAAGTTGCATTATTATAAAAACAAAGCTTAATGTATTTTTTTTCTGCTACATGTTCATTGTTAGTTTGCTATGAGCCCTGATTCACATTTTCACTGGCAACCCAGGATGAAAGAATATCCACTACTTGGAAAAACTCTGGAAGGATTACCTAGATGACAGATAAAGTAATTTTTATACTGGCTTAAAGGATAGTTTCTTTTTCTACTCACAACACTTCTAACACCAACTGTATAAAGTCTTGGGTGTTTTTTTCCTCCCACACCACATAATTCTGACATTAACTATCTGGAGCTATTGCAGACCACACAGATTTGAGGGTCCAGTCCCATGTGACACTCTCCCTCAGATGCAATTGCAAGTCTGGGTTACTAGTAGTTCTGAGGGATACACT
>PVHY01030348.1:0-13509 GCA_004024945.1 Uropsilus gracilis
CTATATTGAAATTAACATGAAAGCTGGGCACGGTGGCGCCTGCCTTTAATTGTAGCTCTATGAAGCAAGGCTGAGACTAGGAATCACTTGGCTCCGCGGGTTCGAGACCCGCCCGGAACCTAGTCTCAAAAAACAGCTGGGCATGGTCGCACATGCCTATAATCCAGCTACCTGGGAAGCTGAGGCTGGGGATTGCTTGAGTCCGTGGTACCTCGGGCAACGTGAGTCTGTGATTCTCCAGGCAACAAAGCAAAACCTAGTCTCAAAAAGAGAATCGAGTCATTTTACTTTTTGAATGTGCCGCTGGAAAATTTGAGATTGTATGTGTGGCTCCCCTGGCGCTTCCGTGCACTGGCACTGTTCTCCAGTTTCTCTTTATCCCTTACCTGGCTGCCTGACTTCGGTGTGGCCAGACCAGGGACGCCCCCTCACTTCTCCACGGCCTGCCCTCTTGCCTGGTCTTTGCAACCCCTGGAGGACTTGCCACCAGCTGTGCTGTTTCTCCAGCTCCCCAAGTTCTAAATCAGTACAGTGCGATCAGCTAAAGCTCCAGGGCCAGGGGGACCCCCACACTCCTGCCAGAACATGGCCTCACCCCCTGCTCATGTCTGAGTCTCCCTTGCGTTCAGGAGTCATGACCCTGTTCTCCATCAAGAGCAACCACCCCGGGCTGCTGAGCGAGAAGGCTGCCAGCAAGATCAACGAGACCATGCTGCGTCTGGGTGAGGAGCCCTCGGGATTTGGTCTGGACTGCTGCCAACCTGGCACTACACCCTCCTGGAAAAGGGTCTTGGAGGATGCAGTGAACCAGTGGGACAAGTTAACATCCAAGTGTCCATGCGCGTGTGTGTGTGTGTGTGTGTGTGTGTGTGTGTGTGTTAAAAGGAGGCCCATGCAGGTGGAAGAATCCCATCCATGCCTAGCCTGCATCCTTTGCCCAGTTCCCTCCCACTTGGGTCCTCCCACAGTTGCCTCGAGTGCCCCTCTTGCCTGGTTCTGGAAAACACATCTCTTGAACTGAGCCTGGCATTTATTCACCGCAGACTCAGCTGCCTTTCAGGTCCCGTGGAGCAAGCACCCTCTCCTGCCGCCGCCACCCCATTTGGATTTGGTCAACCCTACTCTGTGCCTTCTACAGGCATCTTCGGTTTCCTGGCCTTTGGCTTTGTGCTCATCACCTTCAGCTGCCACTTCTACGACTTCTTCAACCAGGCTGAGTGGGAGCGCAGCTTCCGGGACTACGTGTTGTGAGTGGGCGGTCAGGCTTGGGGGCCACAGTGGTGGGACTGCAGCTCAGACCACAGGCCCAGCAGGGACAGTCACCTCCACTCTCCAGCAGGGCTCTGTCGAAAACTGCCCGTCTTGCTCTGGGCGCCCAAGACATCAGTTACTCTGTGATTTGAAACATGGGTAATAGCCCTCCAGTCCCCGCTCAACTCTCCATCCCTCTGCACCCCTGGACTGGCTGGCTAGTGAGTCTGTTAGTCTTAGGGAGGCCTTGAGGGCTTGGCTTCTCTGGCCAGCTCTGTTTTGCCTGCAGAAGTTGCTCTCGGTTTCACATGTTCTCTCAGAACTTCTTGTATACCCCTACGCAAAGTAGTCAACTCTCCGAGTGGGCTGTTAATGCCTGTTAATGCTGTTAATGCTGTTAATGCTGGCTAGTTTGGCCTCTGCTTTTTTGGTGTGTGAGTGAGGATGACTATGAAAGAGGAAGGCATCACAACTGCTGAAAGACATGTAGCACCTCCCACTACCAGCAATCACAGCAAAAACATGACAGGGCACAGGCGTCCACATCCGGACTGCTTCCAACTCCTTACAGATCACAGCTTCCAGAGTGGGGAGCGTTAAGCCACAGTGATGCCGGGGTCCCGCCCCCAGAGATTTGCTTTAATTGTCTGGGTGGGGCCCAGACATCAGTAGTTATTAAAAGCTCCTCAGGTGACTCTAATGAGCACCCAGGGCTGTGAATCAGTGCTTTGGGGTTTAGCCCTTTCTAAGGCTTTGGAGTGGTCGGTTGGGTACCCACCCAGGAGACCTAGCAGGTCTCATCTACCAACTGCTTCTTGCCACAGGTGTCAGGCCAATGTGACCATCGGGCTGTCCACCAAGAAGCCCATCCCTGACTGTGAGATCAAGAATCGCCCTAGCCTCCTGGTGGAGAAGATCAACCTGTTTGCCATGTTTGGAACTGGCATTGCCATGAGCACCTGGGTCTGGACCAAGGCCACGCTGCTCATCTGGAGGCGCACCTGGTGCAGGTGGGGTCAGCAGTCGGCATGTTCGGATCCTGCGCCTTGCACGCTCAGTCTCTGCACCCCATCTTTAGGCTTTGCTTCCACAGCCCCCAGCGCACAGCACAGCCTTGGGTGCGCGTGTTTCCTAAGGGTCTGCTCTGAGCCTCCGAGTCCCCTTCTCTGTGACTCACCACTGCCCCCTGGTGACATGGTTCCTCCTCAGGAGGTCTGGCTCAGGGTGCAGCCAGTAACGGTGAAATGGCTCGAGAACTGTGCTGGTAGAGGGGCTGTATTCCAAGCCCAATTCTTTGCAAAAAGCCTTTCCTCCTCTGTCCTTGAGGGACTTCAGGCCTTCCGAAGGCTTCTTCCCTGGAGGGACTGGATTTGCCGGTCTTTCCCAATATGTGATGGGATGCTCCTGCTCCACTAGGTCCACTCCCCTTTCCTTTTGTCCTCAGGTTGACGGGGCAGAGTGATGATGAACCTAAGCGGATCAAGAAGAGCAAGATGATCGCCAAAGCTTTCTCCAAGAGGCGGGAGCTGCTCCAGAACCCAGGCCAGGAACTCTCCTTCAGCATGCACACCGTCTCCCACGATGGGCCTGTGGGTGAGTTGCAGCCCCTTCCCCCCACCAAGGCCACTCAACACCCCTGGTGCCCATGCCTGCTTCCCTCTCTGGCGGGTGTGGGTAGGATGACTGTCGGGAAGGTGTGAAGGCTACGGCAGTCCCTCCTCCTCTCTTCACACGCTCATTCTTTCCCCTCCGCCTAAGCCAACTCTCCCCTGTTTCTACCCAGGTCTCATGGTTTGCTTTGGCTTTGAAGGGACTCATCTTCCTCTCCTTCCTCTCCTGCTTTTCCAGTTGCTCTCCCTGGGCTAGAGTAAGACAGGGTTCCCGTAGCTGACCTCAGAGAGGCCTGTCTCTTCACATGGAGAGTGGGTAGAGAAGCCTAGGGTTATTGTGGCAGGTTTCCTATGTTAGGCCAAGTGGAAGAGACCAATTGGGGGGAGGTGAATGGTGCTACTTAAGGGAGGACCATCATCTCGAGGCTCCTGGCAATGAAGAGTCCTCATCCTTCTACCCCACACAGCGGGTTTGGCCTTTGACCTCAACGAGCCCTCAGCTGATGTGTCCTCCGCCTGGGCCCAGCATGTCACCAAGATGGTGGCTCGGAGAGGAGCCATACTGCCCCAGGATGTGTCTGTCACCCCTGTGGCGACTCCAGGTATGGGGTTCAGGCTTCTGTAGGAAGGTAGGGGGAGAGGCTAGAGGCTGGGGGTTTCTGGGACTGAAAAATGAAGGGTTGCTGAAAGGGAGGAAGGAGGCAAGATCTGGGAGGGTCTGAAGTGTGAGACTGAGGAACAGAGGTTGAGTTAGGGGCTCCTGAACTAGGAGAGAAGGGGTGATATGGACAGAGCCAGGGCACCAGGCTCATGTGGTCTCTCCCTTTGTCAGTGCCTCCAGAGGAAAAAGCCAACCTGTGGCTGGTTGAGGCAGAAATCTCCCCAGAGCTGGAGAAACGCCTGGGCCGGAAGAAGAAACGGAGGAAGAGGAAGAAGGAGGTGTGCCCCCTGGGGCCACCCCCTGAGCTTCAGCACCCCGCCCCTGCCCCTAGCGCTGTTCCTCATCTGCCTCAGCTACCCAGGCAGAAGTGCCTGGTGACCACAGGTGCCTGGGGAGCTGGGGAACCCTGCCGACAGGGAGCCTGGACCCTGGTCTCCAATCCCTTCTGCCCAGAGCTCAGCCCCCTTCAGGATCCGTTTCTGCCCAGCACCTCCGTACCTGCAGCCTGGG
The DNA here is from genome assembly GCA_004024945.1 of Uropsilus gracilis. Classification (NCBI taxonomy): domain Eukaryota; kingdom Metazoa; phylum Chordata; class Mammalia; order Eulipotyphla; family Talpidae; genus Uropsilus; species Uropsilus gracilis. Next base: position 4,033 of record PVHY01030348.1, read on the forward strand.
CTCAGGGCCGCCGGCAGGGGCTGGGGCCCATTCACTCCCGCACCAACCTGATGGAGGCAGAGCTCATGGATGCTGACTCAGACTTCTGAGTCTGGAGAGTAGGCCCTGGAACAGGAAAGGGGAATAAATACTGATCCAAGATGCTTCTTCCTCCGTCAGAATGCCTCCCGGGAGCTCCTCTTCCAGGGAACCTGTGGGCCCAATGCCCTCTCTGGAGGGTTCTAGATGTCTGGCTCACAGCAGCAGGACTGTGGGAAAGAGCCCTGACATCTCCATAGGTTGGCCTCCCCCAGGCGCAGGGCCCTGGCCCTCAGGGTTCTTGTTTCCGCCCTGCCAGCTGGAGTCTGGCTGGCAGCATCTGTCTCCTGGGTCTTGGAGTCTGCAGTGCTTATAGTGGGACAGTAATGACAAAGGCAGGAGTCACAGTGCCTGGAATGGACTGTGGTAGCCAGGGAGATTATTAAGCCCAGGCCTGTGAGGTGGAGGCTGCTTGCCCTTTTCTGTGCCAATGAGTGCCCTCTCCTGGCACTCTCAGACCAAAAGTGTTTATTGTGTCACTAGCCCTTTGTCTAAATGGGGACAGTGCTCCCTCTTCCAGGCAGTGTGGGGCTAGGAGTGCCTGTTCCCGTAGGGGTTCCAATCTCTCTTCGTAAGTATCCAGCTGGCCCAGCTATGTCCCCCACCCCCTCCCCCCCATGTTCTGCTCCCCTTTCTGTTCCCTTGTTGCAGCCCAACTAGGTCACCTCTTTCCTGTTTCCTATTTGTTGACTAGCACCCAGAAGTGCTGAGTTCTCCACCCCACCCCATCCCTCCCCCCCTACCTTTTGCTGCTGGGCCCCTCTCCAGATGAGGGATTGGTTCAGCCATTGAACCTGGTGTGGTTAGTGAGTGACTGGAGCTTCAGGGCCTCCAAGAGACCTTTGTTATCTCTTCTACATCTCCCTCCAGTGGGGAATGGACCCCCAGATATAAGGAGCTACTCTGGGAAGCTGCTGGAGCATCACCAAGCAGGAAACCTTCCTTCAACTTTCACGACCAATAGGCGAGGAGATTCCCACCTCATAACTTCCAAACATGTCCCCAAGGCCCTAGTTTCAAAAACCAGACAGCAGGAAGCCTTGGAAGCTGGCTGGGTTCCAGATAGGGGGGTGGAGATGGGAAGAAGAAATATAAACAGTAAATAAAAGGTTTTTGTATAAACTCAGTGTGCTGCTTTCTTTAGGCGCAGGTCTTGCCCTGACTGCCTACCTGATCCTCATCTCATTTTCTTCCACTTCCTCCTAAGGCTGGCTAAAGGGCCAAGGGTTTGGTGCTAATGAGGTCACTAGTGACAGATGTCTGCTGATGTCAACCTAATGTGCTGGCCATCCTTCCTGGCCAGTTGGCTCCGTAAGGACAAAAGCTCTTCTGTGCCCACAGCTGCCTCACTGCACAACGATCATAAGAGGATTGAGCAAGACTGGGGCGTCTTGCCCACCCCTGGGGTGATGATTGGAAGCGAGTGTGTGCCCTGCTAGTGGGGATGAGCATGGTACTTGTGGCAATCCTGGGCTACTCTTCTGGGGGGCTTTTGCCTTCTACAAGGGATGTCAAGGAGACCAGATTTATTCTGATCCACAACTTCCTTCCCAGGCCAAAGGAATTCAGACTTTCCTGAGGGAAGCCAGTGAACCCCACTTTAGCAGGAGACTAGTGACTGGGTTGTAAAAACTTAGGAGCACACAGAAAGGAAGTCAGGCCGGGCATGGTGGTGCATGCCTGTAAGCAGCAGTCTAGGAAGCCACGACCAGGATCAAGGATCATGGTTTGAGTCCTGCTGGGGGCACACTAGACCTAGTTCCAAAAAAATATAGCTGGGCGTGGTGGTGTGTGCCTGTAATCCCAGCTACCTGGGAAGCTGAGGCTGGTTATTGCTTGAGTCTGTGGTACCCCGGGCAACGAGAGTCTGCGGTTCCATGGGCAAAATTAGCGAGATCTAGTCTCAAAAAAAAGGAAGTCAAGGAGTGGTACCCACAGCCTTTGAGGATATTAATATTAACCAGGCTTGTTTGGGGGAGTGTGTGATGGGGACACAGCATTTTGCCCAGAGCCAGGGGCAGATTCCAGATTCCAAAGGGAAGAGAAGTGGAATTAATAAATTACTTCTGGGTGATGTACACAGGTATTCTGACAGCAAACGTAGTGAGCATGTGCTAGGCTCTCTTTACAAGCACTTCATATGCATTGATAGAATTTCACAACAGACCTCTGAGGCCCTATTACCACCCCCAAGATACTGAGGTACAGAGAGATTTGAGTCTGAAGCCATGAAGGTGAATGGGAATGCTGGGGTTCCATCAGGGGCCTCTGGCTCCAGAGTCTTGCCCACTGCTCCGCCACTTCCTGTTTAATTCAGAGGAACCAGAGGAACTAGCTGTTTTTGTTTTTTTTTTTTAATATAAATTTCACAACATTGTAATCCCGGGGGTTTACCCCCCCCTCCCCTCCCCTCCCACTCCCCCTCCCCTTTCCCTCCTGCTCGAAGTTGTCAGAGGAGCTATTTGATATAGAATAAGGTCAACATGAATTAAACCCAAAGCACATGACTAGTAAGAAGCAGACACTGCACCCTGTCCAGGGCCTTCCTGGCAGAAGTACACTTTCACTTTCAACTCTGACCTTTGGTTTTTCCTCCTGTCCAGATTTCCCATACGCTGTTCTTCTGGTTGTCCTTTTTCGCCTGTGCTTGTTCACCTCATTCATTCTTGCCATCATTATTTCCCACAGCGGTCATCTAGTCATTTTTTTCAATGTTCAACGACAGTGTTCAAGCAATAAAATGCATCAGGCTAGTAATTCTTTTTTTAGTTGATTGCACATCTATGTGTTTTTACATCATTTGTCTACCTTGAGGTTCTCCCACCACCTTCTCACTCATGAACATCATTTTAATCTCTTCTGTCATCCCTCACCTGATTTTACTCCCCCCTTTTCTTGCTCTATGCTTTCATTCTACTAAGTTAGTTTTAAACTTTCCATGTCCTTTTGTTTGTTTGCTTTCCCTATAGCCTGCATATAGGTGAGCTCATCCAGTATTTCTCTTTATCTTTTGGGCTTTTTTCTGCTGACACGATTCCTTCTAGGTTCATCCATGTTATCACAAATGCATCAAATTTGTCTTTTCTGATTGATGAATAATATTCCATTGTGTACATATACCACAACTTTCTGATTCATTCATCTGTTTGGGGGCATTTTAGTTGTTTCCATATTCTGGCTATTGTAAATAGTGCTAGTAAACAGCCAAGTACAGGTGTCCTTTTGAATTAGTGTTTTGGTGTCCTATGGGTAGAGTTCCAGAAGATGAATTGAATGGTAGTTCCATTTTCAGTAATTTGAGGGGCTGCCACGCAGCTTTCTATAGTGGCTACACCAGTTTACATTTCCACCAGCAGTGTAGAAGTGTTCCTTTTTCTCCACATCCACACCAACACTTATTGTTGCCCATTTTTTGGGTACAGGCCATTTTTACCAGTGTCAGGTGGTATTTCATTGTAGTTTTGCTTTGCATTTCCCTGATTATAAGTAATGTTGAGCCATTTTTCATATGCCTATTGACCATCTGTATTTCCTCTTTGGAGAATGTTTTTTTACGCTCCTCTCTACATTTTTGATTGGGCTTTTCACTTTGCTTTTGTTAGGTTATGTGAGTTCTTTGTGGGTCTTTGATTTTTGATATCTAGGGAACTTTTCTGGAAAAAATAAAGGTAAATGTTAATGTCCTCTCATCTCTACAGACATTCCCTCCATCTGTCTTTCTTTACTGGAATTACTTACATAAAAGGTGGGGTGAATTGGGTGACCAGGGAGTTCAAACTAGGCTTCGAAAATCTGAGAAATGCTACCTTTCCAGATTTGGTGGCACTAGAGGGCACTGTGAGCCCACCTTTTGAGAATGCAGACTTCAGGGGAGGTCCAGGACCTATGAAATGCCCACAATCTAGTAACCTTGCAGTGTTTTTTAAAGGAGTGCCAGATGTCAGGACTGAGCAAACACGACCATTTTCCAACCAAAGCTCCTGAACTAGATCTCTGGAGGCAACCTCTCTGGGTAAAAGAGGAGCTTGGTTTGGGGGATTCCCCCTGTAGCTGTTCACTAAGACAGGTCTCCAAGCTTCCACTACTTATACAAGCCCTAGTCTTCCCATTTCCATGCTACTCTCCACCCCTTTAAGGCACTTTTCTATCTTCCCAGGTTATGAGTCTATCTGTTGCTCTGCCTTATAAAACATTGTCCATTGTCCATGGTTCCAACTTTTCCTTTGTCTGCCTGCTTAAGTTTTATTGTTCTTTAAGAAATGAAAAAAAAAAAAAAAAGCACAGAGAACAACCTAACGTTCAATGTTCTGATATTTTCACTACTTGTACCAACTTGCGTCCAGTCTGGTTGTTTTTTTTTTTTTTAATATAATTGATTTAAGCTGGGCATGGTGGCTCGTGCCTGTAAGCTTCAGCCTATGAAGCTGCTGGAGCTAGGGATCGCCGTTCAAGTCCCGCCTGGGGCCCGTAGCGAGACCTAGTTCCAAAAAAATAGCTGGGCATGGTGGTGCACGCCTGTAATCCCAGCTACCAGGGAAGCTGAGGCTGGGGATTGCTTGAGTCTGTGGTACCCCGGGCAACGAGAGCCTGCAGTTCCACAGGCAAAAATAGCGAGATCTACCTAGCCTCAAAAAAAAAAAAAATTAAAATTGATTTAGGTAAAGTCCTGTTTGTCCAAATACCCTGCCTTGCTGTTCCTCCCACTTTCCCCTTCTTTGACAGAAAAGCAACTGTTTGAGGTTAGTGGGTTTTCTTCCAGCCAATTCTTTTACTTTTTAATGTATATATGAAGCTATGTATCCATAAACAGTTTCTATATTGCTTTTGTCTACTTTTCTAGTTTTTAATTTTCAGCAAAACTGTGCATGATATAGTTTGAAGAGTCAAATAGTTTCAGAGAGCTTGTTGATTAAAACAGCTATTTCAACACTTCATTGTTGAATCTCATCTTCTGTTCCTGGGAGTCAACTACCTTGTGTGTGTGTGTGTGTGTGTGTGTGTGTGTATTTACTTCCATTTGTCTGAGTAACATAATGTGATCTTAAGAAAATTCATTTAATTTTTTTGCAAGACAAGAATATCAAAAAGAAGTTTAATAATAACATGTATGCCTCCTCTGTGCATGGAAGAAAATCAGTAAAAGTGAGCAATTCATGAATATTTTTGAATATTCATTTTGGGCATTATCATCTGAGTTCCCAATATAGAGGATAAGGCTATTGCTTTTTTTTTTTTTTTTTTGAGACTAGATCTCGCTATTTTAGCCCATGGCACCGCAGGCTCACATTGCCCGGGATACCACCGACTCAAGCAATCCCCAGCTTCAGCTTCCCAGGTAGCTGGGATTACAGGCGCATGCCACCACGCCCAGCTATATTTTGGGACTAGGTCTCACTGTGTTGCCTCGCTGTGTTGCCTCGCTGTGTTACCTCGAACGGGATTCGAACCATGATCCTTAGCCCCAGCTGCTTTATAGGCTGAAGCTTACAGGCATGAGCCGCGGTGCCTGGTTGCTATTGCCCCTTTTAATTCTTTGCCTAGAAGGAGGAAAACAAGAAATGGAGGGGGGAGGATTCAATAGTAACAGTTTTGAAAGCTGGAAAGCAAATGATAAGTGGAAATTTTGCCAACTTGAAATATTTAGTTGTAGCCAGAAGTAGGGAAAATGTATATTGCAACGCCCCCAAAATGACTGAGTTAGAAACAGCTAGTAATCCAGACAGTGAAGATAAAAACAGGAACATTAGTTCCTGATCCTTTCTTAACCTTGGTTGATTGTCAGTTTATTCTCTGGAAAAGGCAAACAGTGTGCATAATATTTGAAGCATTTACTAGGTTCCAGAGCTGATTTTAAGAGGTTAAGTATGTTTTGGAATTCAGTTATTCCTTGACCCACTTCAGACATTTAAAGGATCATCTCTGTCCTCAGAATCTGGAAATTTTTAAATGATGTATATTTTCATGCATTGGGATGGGCATTTCATGGCTCCTTTCATTCTGGAAATTCTCCTCTTTCTGTTTTAGGAAATTTTAAAAATACCTGTGATAAATTTTCTCCTCCATTTTCTTTATTACCTCTTTCTGGCATTCCTATTACTCAAATGTTAAATTTCCTGAACTGGCCCTCTAGTTCATTTTCTTTTCTATTTTTAAAAGTTTAAATAAAAAATTTACTGAAGGTCTAAAAAATATTCTAATAGAATGACTTTTCCAGAGAACTATCACTACCCTATGCATTACATCTATCATGTTAAAAGGTATATTGAACACAAATATAAAAACCATGAGACAAGCCACTGTTCTTCAACAGCCCGAATAAAGAGAAATTATCCTTTCATTTTCTTTCTATTTAGTGATTAAAAAAATTTCTGCTACCATAATTTCATTTTAAGGACCATGTGTTTTCTGAACGGTCACCTCTTGAAATACCAAGTTCTTTCACAAACACAATTTCTTCAGTCTTTGAGGATATTAAATGTTCTTTTTCAAATCTAGGATTCTTGATGTGTAGCCTATTTCCTCCAAACCATTTTTCCCACTATTGTTTATATTTGTCTCTGTCTTTCATACCAAAGGTTTTCTTCATGTATTGGGTGTCTGTGTCTAACTGCTTATACTTTTTTTTTTTTTTTGAGACTAGGTCTCAGTATTTTTTGCCTGTGGAACCCCAGGCTCACATCACCCAGGGTACCACAGACTCAAGCAATTCCCAGCTTCAGCTTCCCAGGTAGCTGGGATTACAGGTGTGCGCCACCACGCCCAGCTAGTTTTTTGGGACTAGGTCTCACTACGTGCCCCCAGTGGGACTCGAACCGTGATCCCTGGCCCCGGCTATGTCTTCCTAGGCTACCACCTACAGGCATGTGCCACTATGCCCGGCCTCTAACTACTTATACTTAAATGTGTGGCACTTCTTTGGAAGCTCTGTGATTATGGGTGTGACCTTGACCAAGGGTGATCTGGCTTGACCTATTTCCTTAGGAATCTTTCAATGTTAACAAATTAAAGTTTCCTTTTTCTTTTTCTTTTTTTCTTTTTTTTTTTTTGAGACCAGGTCTCGCTATGTTGCCTGGGGTAGTCCCAATCTCGCGGACTCAAGTGATCCCCAGGCTCAGCCTCCCTGGTAGCTGGAATTACAGCAGCCTGCCATGGAGCCCAGCTGCTTTTTTGAGACTAGCTCTCGCTATGTTGCCTGGGGTAGTCTGATCCCAGGCCTCTTGCCTCCCAGTGCTTGGACTACAAGTGCATGCCACCACGCCTCGCCAAATTAAAATTTTCTCTCTTGAGCTGGTCAGATACATCAGAGAAGTTCTAATCTCCTACATGGCAGATGCATTCCTTCCTGCTGAGGTCTGGAGCTGAATGAACCAGGTGGTGGAGGAAGACCTGTAGTCTAAATATTTCACCAGCTACATAGTTCATAAATTTGTGCTTAATTATGCTGCTTCCCTATGGTATTTCCATCTTTAACTGAGTTTGGTGTCCCTCAGGCACAAAGGGCACACACAGCAGGTGTGCAGGATGGGTGAGCAGTATGCCCTCATGATTGACCCCAAATGTGGATAGTGCTTGGATTAAAAAGGATATCAGTTTCTTTCCAGAGCTCCAGCTCTTTATGTTTTGTAACCACATCCCACCGAAGAATTAATTCATCCCTTCAGTAATCAATTCTAGTTGCGGTCCAGGTAGGCAGCTGCTGCCTACGCACTCCAACACATGCCAGGTGGCTGTACCACAGGTCCCTGGTGCATTAGGAGGAAGAAAGAAATCAGTTATAAAGCTGCTAATCTCTGGTCCGACAGCTGGAGGATGAAGCTTTGGCTGGTTCTTTATAACAGGAAGGAAATTCTGAAAGCCAGAGTGTGAGAGAAAACTTAAGAAGCCCTTATGTCTGGAGGACTTATTAGTTTTGTAGAAAGGGCACTGCTTAGATGCTTTCTAACAGTGTTAGGCACAGACTTGGAGACCAATGTATGAAAGACTTCCTTTAGGGTAGGACAGCAATGAACTGACTTTCAAAATACCAGTCACTCTGGGAAGGAGGGCTTCAGGCAGGTGATTTCTCTCTCCTTGCCAGGGAACTAAAAATTATTCAAAAGATTACAAGTGCAGTGACTTTCTGGGATTGTCAGGGCTATTGCTTACTCTCTGAACCATCATATATTTGAAGGTCCCTATTGCTTCAGTGTCTCCGAGAACAGAGAAGGAAGAATTGTATAGTATAATCTGTCACCCAGAGTCAACTGAATTTTAATGTATATTCTTCCAAGTAACAACAATGTTACTGAATGGGTACTTTTGCCTCCTGTTTTTAAACTTATTTTATCAGAAGCAGTTATTTCCCTTTATCATTAAAAACGGTTCTTGGTCAATTTAATTTTAAAGAATAATCACTCCCGTCTTTCTAGGCAACAAAATAGTTTCAGAAACTTTATGGAAAAAAAAAAAAACAACTGCCCTACCATACAAATCTTTGTGCTTCCATCTTCCTTTGTGTCCATCAACCTCATAACTTAGGGAGACCGCTACTTACGTTTTAGTTAATAGTTCCCTGTGCTGATATGTTTATTTAAACTTCTGGTTATCCCTCTACTAGAATTAGCAAGTCAAAAGGTTTGATCTTGTTCAAGGCAATGTGCAATTCCTTAGCCTTCAAACTACGACTTAGTGATACCTAACTTCCTCTGGGCCTGATTTTAAACTTCCAGACACAGAAAACAGTGCGGCAAAAATTGCCTCAGCAGGCGAGGTCCTAGTTCATCCCTTTTGAAAAACAAAGTCATTAGAATTAGAAAAGGGGCTCGGGTCCCAATTTTACAGGAATTGAGAAACGGTGCCACTTTAAGCCTGAGGCTGCCGCTCTCCTTCACGTGACGCCGCCGCTTTTCCTTTAAGTATCTGCTCACGTGATGCAGACGTGCGCTGGCAAGGAGGAAATTCACACAGTCAGGGGAGCGAGTCATTCCCCCGCCCCCCTCCCTTCCCAGTCCTAGGGTTTCGGTGTTCCCTCCCCCGGAAGCTGCAACTCTTCCGAGGACTTCTCTTTCTCATCCCCTTCGTGGTGTCACCCATTTTCACTTTTTTCCGTTAGTCGCCGGTCCTAGCACTCCACCTCTCTTGCAGCAACCCACTTGCCCGAGGAAGGACGCCGAACTACAACTCCCAGGATCCACCGCGGGCCTCGCCTTAGGCGGCGCGCAGGGCAGGCTGGGGGCTGAGGTTCCACGGTCTTCTCGCCGCGTGCGGCCGCGAGCAAGCGCACTACAGGTTCCGTGGCGCCTCGCGCGCGAGCCCGGCGGACCGGGGCGGGACGGGGTGGAGTGGGAGAGGCCTGGGCTGGCTGGCGGGCGGGCGGAGGAAGGGGGTGGGAGCGGAGGCGATGGAGGGGAGGAGTGGGGG
>PVHY01030349.1:0-13503 GCA_004024945.1 Uropsilus gracilis
TAATATGCAAAGGTCCAGATGAAGGTAACCCAGAAATACATAAAACAATCATAGAATTTAGCCTGCTTAATACAGAGTTGTTAAACAAGATAGTCTTTGAGAAACACACACCGGGAGGGAGGGAGGGAGGGAGGGAGGGAGGGAGGGAGGGAAATAGAGAGAAAATGGGAAATATATTTCACAACAGGAACTGGAACCCAGTAAAATAACTGAATAGCTTTTAGATAAAGAGTTTCCTGATTATCCCAGATCCCAAAGATGGCTAAAATCCTATCCAGAAAGCATATAAATCAAGACAGAAGAACATTTACTCTCTTTCAAAGGCCAGCATTAGCATCCCTCTGCCTTTGCTCTTCCCCAGTTCTCACAAATTTGACCAATTTATGACAAGATGAAGCTAAATTGGAACATAACGTTTTCTTTGCTGGTAAGTTTTTGGCCTGTTTCTGCTTTGTATGTGTGGTTGTGGGGAGGGAGAATCAATGACTTGCTTATTTATGTAAGAATCAGTTTTTAGAGAACTTACCTTGAGAACAATTCACTTTAATAACAAAAACACCCTTCAGTTCTTATTGCTCATACAGAAGCTCTCGAAAAATGTCCAATAAAGCCGGGTGTGGTGGCGCGCGCCTGTAGTCCAAGCACTAGGAGGCAAGAGGCCTGGGATCGCTTGAGTTCAAGGGTTCAAGACTACCCCAGGCAACATAACGAGACTTGGTCTCGGAAAAAAAAAAAAAAAAAAGCAGCCGGGAGAGGTGGCGGGCACCTATAATCCCAGCTACCTGGGAGGCTGTGGCTGGGGATTCCTTGCATCCGCAGGATTGGGACTACCCCAGGTAACATAGCAAGACCTAGTCTCAAAAGGAAAGAAAATGTCCAATGAATCTGTCATCACCAGCAACCCACACTCCGTAGGTCCCTCTGCTAACAGTGACCCGAGCTGTGAAAGCCATAATGGCAGACACTCCCCCAAGTGCCAGTCAGGTGTGGGCTGGTTTGTTCCCTGACCATTTGTAACAGCTGTTCCTGCAACTGTGGAATTCAATTACGTATCATCTAAATCAACAATATGAGTATGAAGAATCGCTGCTATGAATAGTAAGTCAAAAAAAAAAAAAACAGGAATTTTTTTGTTATAAATGATTTACTTTAAAAGAAAACACTCCTGAATTAGGAGTGGGTGAGACCATCATAAAACGAGACAGGTGAAATAATATGATACCCAAGCGAAACTTACTGTGGAAGTATCTCCTTCCATTTTAAAGAAACCAAAACCTGAAATTATAATACAATATGGGCAAGGTTTATACATGAGCATACGAGGCAGAGGGCCAATCTACTGATTTCCCCACCAAGAAAAAGCCTTTGCTCTCACATGTCACATCGGGATTTCTTAACCCAGACACGGTGGACATTTGGGACTGCAGAATTCTCTGTTTGAAGTGGTGGAGGAGCGAAGCTGCAACTTTCCTGTGAACTGACGTGATCAGCAGCATCCCAACTTCTCTATCACCTTCCAGACGACAACTGCATACCTAACTCAGTAGCAACAATCAAAAACGTCTCCAAAGACTGCCAAAGAGCCCCATGGTGCAAAGTCATCCCAATTAATTAAGTCGTAAAGACGGCGTTTCTGTGCTTAACAGGAAAGGAGAAAACAAGTTTTGCTATTCTGATAAAGTGCCAAAGCAAAGTTTTACTTTCTGCCTGAGAATATTCTCACTTCCTCCACATCTTCCCGAGACAGGGACAGGAGCAAGTGGAGTGTCACTGAGGTCAGGACAGGAGCGAAGAAAAGAAACCACGGCGGGGAGAATGAAACCTAGGAAACAATGTCCATGCGGCTGGAAGAGCGAGCGATGCAAGGAGGAAGCTGGGCAGCTCTGCTCACTGCACACTTCCTGCAGGCCGACCAACGTCTGTCCAGAGAGCCCCACGCGGCAACTCCACGCAGCCGCCAAGTCTACGCTCAGGCAAACTGACTGACCCGTTCACAGGGTGCAAAAAAAACAAGGTGAGGCTTTACATACTGACACCATCACAGTGCGATCCGGGGGTAGGAGCAGCTATGTGGGGAATGGTTCCTGCATGCAAAGAAAATGTTTTGACCGTGAACCAACTTCTTCACAACATTCATTCCTGACGCCAAACAACAACGCTCCCCTCACAAACACTCTTCTAGGACCCTGCACTCCACCTCCCCAGAGGTGGGTCTACTTACCGAGAGTAACTGAGGCACAATAGCCATTCCTGTGCTTCGGGTTAAATACTCCGGATTGGATCAAAACCAAGTGCAAGCTCCTGAAGTCTAGGCCTGTGTCATATTCACGTGATACGTGTCACTACTGGTGAGCTGAGCACGAAATAATCACTATGAAAGTAAAGGAGAGGGAAAATGCGAAGGGAGAGAGGAAGCTTGTGGGCCTTCTACTTCAACAGGGAATATAACTCACAGACATGAAATGGAAACCCGAATAACTGAAATGTGACATGCCTTACAAATAAAGAAAGACACGCACACAGCAAGGAGGTGACGCCTGTAACTAAGCGCAGGCGGCAGCCTGCACGTGCAGCAAGAGGTCCAAGTGTGTCGTCGGGTTTCCCCGGAAAGCATCTCCTCAGACAGGGAAGGGGCTGAATGGGTCTATCAAGAAGGTTCTAACTGGGAAGACGGGGATTACCAACATCACTAGTGAGGAAAGCAGCAAATACCAAGAAAACAGAGCAGAAGGAAAGGTAACGTATTTGACTGCAATGGAGGTAACACCTTTAGACACAAGGAAGTAGGGAGCTAGTCAGGGAGGAAAGCAAACTAGAGAACCTTTTAAAAGTAGCGGGTTTTAACTTAGACTATGCCGCATTCAAAGTCAGCCGGTCGGTCTTCGAGTCACCTGGTGCACGTCTCTGGTAAAAATCATCCCCAGGACCGTGGACTGGAGGGCGGGAAAGGCAGGACGGCCAGTCTCCATGCTGCCGCCAGGAAGGGATGACGAGCGACACAGGCAAAGGGGAGAGTGACCTAAAGCAGCTGAAGAGTCGCAGAACAGGGATGAGGCCTCAGCTGGGGAGGAGGAAGAGAAACTGGAAAAGGCAAGCACTGAAAAGAGCGAGTCAGAGGTTTCCAATCCAGGAACTCCAAGGCCAGGAGTAAATTTAACAAGAAAAGGATAATGGACTGAAAAAGACCTGAACAGGAAGCATTTCAACCCAGGGGAAGTAGGCATTTGCTTGAAGTGCAAATAAGGCCGCAAAAGGAAAACTGAGGGGGAAAAACAAGTGGACGAACAAGGAGTTAGCAGGAAGGGATGACTGGCAAAATGAGAATTTTGGTGACAGGAGAGAGGAGTAACCACCCCAGGAACAAGCCAGGCTGCCCAAAAGCAAAAAAAGGTGCGCCTTGACCTGCCAGGCATTCTGCAAACTGTCTCACCAGGCGCTCTGTGACAGTGGCTCGACCTCCACTTCACAGACCTGGGAGCTGAGACGGAATGAGGCTCATGCAAAGTTAGCGAGGAAGCTGGGGAAGTCAGGTGTGCACAGACAGTGAGACTCCGTGCTGTCAAAGCTCAATAGTCTACGATTAATTAAGGCTGAGAAAAACGGTAACAGAACTGAAAAAAGATGAGGAAGATTAATCTGTAAGGACAATGGTTCAAGAAACGTCGTTACATCAAAGTACAGCATGGTGTGGAAATCTTGCTAAGCAGATGCAGAAACGTAGACTAAGGAAGAATTTGCCGTCCAAAGGGGAGGCAAGAAGAACGCTGTAAGAGACGGCTTGTGAGAATGTACAAGTTTAAGACGATGAGCTAACTGCGAAAGACTGGATGCTTGCAGCGTACTGCTACGAAGCTCGACACCACGCAAACGACCGTGCGTCCCCAAACACAGCCCACATCCTCAGCGAGCAGACCCGCGGTGTTCAACACGAGGCGAGCACGTCCGGGGAGGAAGCCCCAAGTTACAAACAGGTATGGAAAACCAGTCGGACCAACTGCAGAGCCAAGCAGGTGATGGGTTCTTAGGGGCCACGACGCTCTATCTTCTGTGCACTGTCCCGTTCTATAGGAACTCCATCAACTGAAATCCTCCTGTGCCAAAGCTGAGATCCACTGCTCCCCTATGCTGCACCCCAAGTGCAACAGCGCTCCCACTCCCGGCTCATCCTTTGTGGCTCTGTAAGCTGAGCTCTTTAGCTTCCTGTGCTCAATTTACACTTCTTTCTAAAACCTCAGTCTTAGTTTGGTAAGAAAATTAAGACTTGGCTTTGTCTGAAATCTGTATCAATTCCAACACGCCACAGAGGGGGAAAAGTTCCAGGGCCTTCCCCTAAACATTGTGGACCTTCTGCTAAGTCAAATATGGTGTCAACTGGACCTGGACTGACCAATGCATCCATTCTTGTGCTCTGTAGAAGATGCTCACTGCTAAGGCTCAATGCTTGAATACCTGTTTATTGCCTCTAAAGCAAGAAAGCATACATGCCTCACTTTTGCCCTGATTTGCTGCAAAAGTCTGTCAAGGAGAGCCGTTTTCCAAGTGACCAGCTTTCACACTATTGAGTGCCTATGAGAATGTTCCAGTTCCCGGGATAGTGAAGGCTTCTCCCAGGATGTCTCCACCCCAACAGTGGGATAAAAGGTGGACAAGAAAGTTATCAACTTGATAGTACTGCCAAAAAAAAAAAAAAAAAGAGCACGAGAGCCTCTTTAGTCAGCAAAGGAGACTCCCTGATAGCAGCAATTAGGGCCGGAAAGATTAGCTCCCATGTACTTTCACGCCTGAGCAAATCTGTGAATCAAGTTGCAAAGCCAAAACACCCGTGTCCCCAGCACGCCTGCAGCCCTCTTCCCTTAATCCTGGCCAGGTCTGGCTTCCTACTCCATCATCTTCATGGTCCACCTACAGTGACCAACAGAAAAAGCTAACACGAAAGGAGAGTGAGACTTTTGCCATTTCCTGCAATGTATTTCATCCTTGAACGCAAGAATGAAATCCAAGTCATCTCTAGGTAGCCCAGAGGACTTTCACATGTGCCGCTGGACTCACCAAGTGTTCCTGAGTGCTCTCTTCAACAACTCCTCCAAGAGCATCCTCCTGCGAGCGTGTACCCAAAGCATTAGCCTCAGATAAAAGGTGACGTTCCCCAGAGCCTTACCCTCAGAGGTCTTGGAGTAGGCAGAGACAGCTAACATCTAATGCCAAGCACTCAGGTTCCATCTCCGCAACCAGACCGAAAGAACAGTCACCGCCTCTCCTCAGCGGGAAGGAAGCCGCAGTTTGGCAAACTGAATCCACCTGCAAATCAGAGTCACAGAGCAGCAGAGAGGATGAAAAATCCAGCAGGGCAAAGAGAAGTGAGAGGGAGAAGAGACTGGTAGCTGGAGCAGACACGGCCCAGGAAGCTGAGACATGAAGCCATACACCCTCCCCAGCATGAGCGCCAGAGACGGGTCCTCAGGTTCCCATGGCTCTGCCAGTCACAGCAGGTCCAGCTGCTTCACCAAACCAACATGTCGCCGGACCCCGACAAATGCGCCTCCGAGTAAAACAAACAGAATTTCACTTAAAAAGTTCTTCTAGAAATTCCAGCAACATAAAAAGCTGGCGACAGAAAAACCCAAAGGTAAAACCATACGCATTCTTCCAGGAAGAAGTGACATCCCCGGTAGCCAAAAAAGCTCTCTGCACGCGAATCTCATTTATACACCCCAGTATTTATCATATTCTTGTCAATGAAGCAGATTAAGATTTAATTGGTCTTTTTAAAAGCAAATTATCATAGTGTTGGCAAATAAAAAACTGTCTCAAAGTAAAACTTTTGGAGAAAACAAGCCACATGATACATCTTTCCTGCGAACACAGCTGACACCACCGCTAGCTCACGTGAGGCAGACCTTCGCTGTCCAGCATGACAAGCAGCAGCGGGCCCAGCAGCAGCCTCGCCTCTGAGGGCGGCTCAGGACCCGCGCAGCGGACACGCAGGCGGTGCCTGCAGGGCCCACCAGAAGCCCAGACCAGAAGCTTCCAGAAGCCCTTTCTTTCCTATACAGATCCTTTCTCTGAAAACCACCTCTGACCTGAATTTCTCTGAAGCAAGTTTCCTAACTGCAAATCCAGAACCCGGCTATGAGGGGAGCACGCCATCAGTTAACCGGACATGTTTGCTTTAACATGTCAAAGACCAAACGGATGTCAAAATAGCTAAAATTTTGTTCACTTAATTCAGTCTCGTATTTCCTGTCTGACATGAAAAAAATTCACAGAAGCCCTGAAATCGTTCAAATCTTACCTGTTTTTAACAAAAATTTTCAATGCTTTTCTTTTTTGAGACCAGGTCTCGCTATTTTTGCCCGAGGAACTGCAGGCTCACGTTGCCCGGGATACCACAGACTCAAGTCATCCCCAGCCTCAGCTTCCCAGGTAGCTGGGATGACAGGCGTGTGCAACCAGCCCAGCTATTTTTGGGGACTAGGTCTCGCTGTGTTGCCCCGGAAGGGACTTGAACCACGATCCCTGGTCCCCGCCGTAGCTTCCGAGGCTGCCGCTTACAGGCACGTGCCACCGTGCCTGGCCTCAATGCTGTTTTTAACATCTCCTTGAAATGCTTAATAGATACTAGTATTATAATTTCTGATTTAAAGCTTGCCAATTTCTAATTCTCCTAAACAGAAAGTGTAATTGAAATTTTCCACTAAAAATTTCAAGATGTGTAAAAAGAATTTCCGAACTACTATACAAGGCAAATGAAATTAGTGATCCAACAGCTGTTAAATTTCTCCTCAACTACAACGACAAAACAGGACAAGGATAAGTCGGGAACTGTTCAATCTTTGCGCTGACAGAACAGTTTGTGTCTTGATTATGGTGGTGGTTACAGAATCCAAACACGGGCTACCATGGCAGAGAACTACAAGCACACACTGTACAATATCAAGGGCCTGGCTCTAGCACCCTACTAAAACTACGGAAGAGAAAACCACTAAAGGACACTGGGTAAAGGGTACCAGGCCCTCTGGACTGTTTTTGCAACTTTCTGTGAACCTAAATTTCAAAATAAAAAAATAAAACAGCAAACAAGCAACTCATGAGTTAACCTAATGACAATGAAAACGCCGTACACACACACACACACACACACACACACACACACACACACTAACCTAAACCCCTATTCAGCAGACTAGAAAACGGAGCCTGATCCAGTGACCAGCCACAAACTTAGAGCGGCCAATGGCAGCGGAGACACCTCGTTGGCAGGCCGTCCACGAAGACCATCTCGTCCAGAAAAGAGAACTCACCAGTGAAAGTAACCAACAACTTGTGCTAATGAAGTAGTAACTCACTTCAGAAAAGAGCAAGCTGGCTGGCGCCTGCACTGCGTTGGGACACAGGTGACACTGTTCTCGTAGCATTTTATTTAAAAGAAGGCACTCTGAGGGGGGAGTCTAGAAGAAACACAAAACGTTAGACCAGCTACCTCTGGAGGAAAATGACAGTTCCTTGAAAAGCATGACACGGCACTCCGGCAAGGGGGATCCACCATCTCTGAGGGACGCTCTGAGGACAACAGCGCACCCAGCCAGCCGCCACCCAGGGCCCAAGCGCTCTGCCGCTAGTGGGTAAAACTGAGCAAGGTTGGCTTTGACTCCAGAATCTGGACTTTCAACCAAATAAGGTAATATTCAGATTTGCTCCTTTCAAGTTCTCCACAATGAACAATTAATTACGTGCCATGGAGACAAATGCGGACAAAATTCAAAATTCTACAACTACAGACACCGCAGTCCACAGGAATTATATTCCACAGCTGGGACTGACACTTCAGCCATCATCCTGCAACTCTGATGCAATAGGTTTAGGCTCAGTTTGGCAAAAACAGGAACTCTTTTTCCTCCCCGACAGAACTGAGCTGTAGACATAAACCAGCAGACACGTACACACAAACACCCACCCCCATCTACCACTTTGGAAAACCAAGTGAAGCATGGGAAACAAACTTGCCTCCCAGCCCCAAGTATAAGCATTAGTATGTGAATAAAAGAGATACCTGTCTAAAGTGGCTTCCAGCTCACTCAATTCCATGATTCAACTGTTCCAATAGCAATATAAAGAAAATGCATCAACGAAAATAGAGCTAGAATTCAGACTGGTGGAAAAAAGTAAAACTAAACAAAGTTAATAGGTCTTTAACAAGTAAGGTGAGAGGATATGAAAAGTGGATTAGCAAGGGGAAATCTAGATTAGAAACATAAAACGGTATCAACAAGGGCTAGAAAAGTGAATTCTGAAACGAGCCTGAATGAACAGTAGCATATTACTCTTATTATAATATTATGTATTACTCTTATTATTATAATTTATTATCTTTATTTGGCGAGAAAAAAGCAGAAGCCAGAGCAACAGAATACACCGTCATTTTTCAATACAGCAATATGTCTTAAAGTTCACAATTAATTTTTAACTACGGAATCTGTATTGACAAAATATAAGACAGGAACCAGAATATAAAATACATGGTATACTCACAGAGATGTGAAATTTATATATAAATAATTAATAAAAAATAAAGAAATAAATAAAATATATGGTATGACATCATAACCGCAGTAGTTAACATTAATGATATGCCAGAGGCATTTCAAGGGCTTAACGGCATTTTGAGGGCTGACGACAACCCTATTTATTCCCATTCTAGTGATGAAAAACTGAGGCACCGATAGATTGTGACTTGCCCAAGGTCACACAGCCTGTAAGTGGCAGGGCCAGGATTTAGCCACAAATGAAAAGACAATTTTGGTTTCTCTGAAAGGCTAAAGAACCACTGGAGGATTACTGGTAAAGTACGGCTGACAAGCAAATCTGCCTTTTCTCTTGAAGAATGACTAAGGAAAAACCGGAGGCAGAGGTTAGTTAAGAAGACTGCTGGCAAGCCAGAAATGACTCAGGTCTAAAAGAAGGGACCATAATAGAATGAAGAGAAGAGGACAGACAGACACCAAGGCAGAAATCGGCCGGACTTCATGGCGGGATGGGGAGTGAGGAAGACTCCAAGGTCCGGCCAGGCCCAACAGCTCAGCGCCAGGGACACTTTCCTCCTTGAGCAGAGCCACAAAGCCTACGGGCAGTGGGGCAGTCGTTAGCCAGCCTCACTATAGCGACGGCTGCCTTCAGCAGTAGTCGCCTTTCCCGAAATACTGCACTTGGCACCCCACACTAGTTGCTTACAATGTACATAATAAGGAGACCTATGAAGTGTTTTCAGTACACTACGGGCAGACCATCACTGAGCAGAGATGGACACAGAAGCTACAGGAAATACAGCTAGCAGG
This sequence comes from Uropsilus gracilis, assembly GCA_004024945.1. NCBI lineage: Eukaryota > Metazoa > Chordata > Mammalia > Eulipotyphla > Talpidae > Uropsilus > Uropsilus gracilis. The sequence goes on from PVHY01030349.1 coordinate 9,333, forward strand.
TAGAACTCAATAAACAGTCTTACCACAATCAGCACTTTACGTGTATGAAAAGCTGAACACCCTTTGAATGGGCCAGAATCATCCTATCACTGAGGGGTCTCTGGCCACCTGCTTTAAGATTCAAAAGAGTAAAGTAACTCGCCACTTCAAACTAAACTATTGTTTTCTTCTTTTGTCTACAAATGTAAAGCAACAAAACAAAAATCAAGAAATAATAATCCTGACGGTCTTTGGGCCTATCAAATAGTGCGTTACGGTGGTAATAACCAGCAGAAAAACTTATTGTAACTACAACCCAGTACCACTATAAAAAGTAAAACTCTTGCTAAAGCCAGGGCCTTCCAGTAACTACACGCTCTTGGAAAGTATCCAAGAAAATGCTATAGTAAATTTCCAACTTGTTTCATCTAAGATTAAGGGGAACTAGTCATCGAAAACACTAGATTGTTTAAAGAGCCTCTCCCTGACAGGTGCACATCATAATCACCTGGAAAAAAGTCTTTCTTCTGCTTGCTGGGCCCTAGGTCCCAGAGGGAGGGGTCATCTCGGGGGAAGGGGCCCCCGGATGCTGAGCCACACAGTTTTTATTACGACTTTGAGAAAAAAGCTCACGACTATCAGCTTCCATTTTGAGAGAGCCGGACTTTGGCAGAATGTGCTGAAACAATGGGTTGCAAGGATACTGAAATATCTCCATGTGTCTACAGCGCAGGTGGCGGCGGCTCCGCCTTGGCTTCTAGCTGGAACCACTGTTCAGTCTCCCGTTTCAGATTCCTTTTGTCTGCTATGCGAGTCTGATAGATACCCCACTCTCATGTGAGAATGACATGAAAGTACTTTAAATGTGTGAGCACGTGTGTGAATGCACATACTGACACTCTAAAAGACAAGCTATGATTTCCACTCCTGCCAAGTTTTTTATGAAGTTCTACTAAGTTGAGAAGTAACAGGTAACAGTAAAAAAAAAAAAAAAAAAAGGAAAACATTTAACCAAACAGCAGAGTGAACTATATAATTTCTGGAAGCCAAAAAATCTAGGGTAAGGCACATTCACAGAACAAATGCGCAAGCCCAACACACCACCAGCAGGCACTTTAATCTGTAAGGGTCATGGTTTCCGAAAGTGAATAGGTTACACCAGCTTTCATTTGTGAAAAATGACAGCCGGGAACATTTTCTAATTCCCAAGAAAAATAATGCAAGTTTAGAGATCTGCATACAAAGTCATAAAAGCAAAATCTGCAATGAAAAGGACAGAAAAAAAACAAAACAAACTTCTTTGAGAAACACGGAAGCTGTGCAAAACATTAAAGTGAGATGCGTGACACGAACACACAAAAGACCCAAAATCATCACATTCAGCATACACATTTCCAACGTTCAGCACAGTCTCCTTGTGAAACATGCAATCTCTTTCCAGTCAATACTTGTCATAAAAACAGCCACAAATGAGCTGGTTCTGTTTTTCAATGATTAAACAAAGATTTTTTTGCAACAACTTGCTAATACTGAGTTATTAAGTCCCTACCGGTGACGCTTCATGTAAGGATCTGTGCTGGGAAGGCTGCAATCTGTTCACGCGGCAGCGGAATGGACGCTCACAACAGACACGCCACGTAAAGCTGACCCCTAAAGGCTCCTGGATGCACAGTCACAACCGCAAACGGCGCTCGGTGTGCGGTGCACGAAGCTAGCAACAGATTGGTTAAAAACAGTTTGGATTTTCAACTTCCCATAATAGAGGCAACATTTTTAGAAGCAATCATATTAAAATAAATGTGTCTTTCACAGTTACGGGATGAAATTTTAAGCTGGACAGGCACCAATGCCCTGATTTTCTACTTTATTCATAAACCATATGACTTCCACAGGCTAAGGATGTTTTATGCTTTAACCTGCAGGAAAGGCTTTACATCATTTCAACACCCCGAGCTTAAAATGCAACAGAATCACCCCCAGCCAAGCAAGGGATATGCTTGCTTGCTTTCCTTGTAAGGATTTTTTTTAACCAGATCCTAGTCAGAGAAAGTTTAACGAAAGCTGTTTCCAGTAACTTTGCATTTCCATAGGAGAAAACAAACAAAAAGCAAACCATAGGTGATGCTAAGAGAATATACTCTATTTTTCCAACTCTTCAGTATTTTAGTTTCTTCATGTCTAAAAATAATTCTCGACTATTTTAAAATTCTGTGTCTAATAGAATACATTTCAGCAGCAGAAACAACTATTGCATAGATAGAATTTTTCTTCAGTTTTTGCAAAGTAATATTTCAGATGAAGATAAAAGGTTAAAACAAATCATTCTGGAAATCCTATAATGGCAAACTAAAGGTTGGGCTTTGTAACAACATATTTTATATTCTAAAATGGAAATTTAGAAGACATCATTTTTTTGTTTTATTATTCACGTCACCCTAAACAGATATGCTACCTCATGCTTACAGTCAGCTTATCTGTGTGAACGACCAATTGCAGAAAGCTCAAATCAAAGCTGATAAAACATATCATGAAATCACATACTGTACCTATGTGACTATCAGCTTTTAGAGGAGCTGAGGCTCTTAACTGATAGCATCAGGAACTGATAAATTTGGAGCCAGATAAGTAAATATATTAAATTCAACAGTCAAAACAGAAATTATCTGAATTCCCTTAATTGCTTAAAAGTCCACAACACTGGAAAACTTATTTCGGACTGAAGGACGCACAAAACATATGATCTTAAAATCTCCTGGCGTAATGGTATTAAATATTAAAGACTGTGAGAAACAAGAGATGTTGCAATGCTTTTCTTTTTATAACTCTAACTGAAGCTTGGGAGGGCGGGGGGGGGGGGGGGATACCGGATTTTCCAAACTTGACTAAAAAACAGAATTCAACTAGATCTTCCAACTCAGTGATGCCATTTAAAAAAAAAAAAAAACAAGTTTAAGGCAAAGCACAGCCCACCCAGGGTGATGATTACCTGTGGCACAAATACAAAACAGAGACAAATGCAGGTTCTTCTCATCTGAGGATACCTTTTTACCGTAAAAAATCACAAAAAAATGCATAACCCTATTAAGCACTGAGGACACAAACAGGCCTGTCCAGGGAAGAGAAGAAATGCAGCATGCCCAGGAAGGAAGGGGAAAGGGAAGGGAGGCAGAGGTTTCTGTACCTGCAGGAACGCCCCGAGAAATGGACTAGTCACACCACTCTCCCCTCCAGGAGACAGGAGGGCGGTGAAAGGCTTCCGGGTAAATAAAACAGCCATCACTTGATACCCTTCAACTTTACATAGTATAATGGCTCGCAAGCCCACGGCATTCTCCCCGCCACTCACCCAGAGCTCCTCACTCTTCCACACCAGCTTTCCAACCAAGGCCAGGCAGAACAGGGTGGAGTAGAAGGAAAATACCAGCAGCGCCTTTCAGCTCCTGCTCGCTCTTCCCCCCCCCCACACCCCCACCCCCACCCCCAAATAATTCCCAACAGTTTCTCCTGCTGTGAAAAGAAGTCGCCCTCTCGCGACACGGACCACCGTCACCCTGGGGCTTCAGTGGAAGTGGACACACGCAGACACATACACACAGAGCCGCAGGCACAGGTCAGCACCCCCGACCTCCCCCTACCCCACGCCCGCCCCCGCGAACCCCAAAGTCCGGGTCCATCCAGGCCACAGGGCGATACCTCCAGCGCTGGTTTCGGGGTGAGGGCGGGTGGGGGGACCTTGGCCAGCGGCCCCGACAGTGCAACCCGAACACGGCTCCGGAGGCGCAGATGAAGAAGACTTTGCCTGGTCCAGCTCTCCGCCGACTCGAGGATGCCAGGAGCCGTGCCCACGCCGCCGCCGCCGCCGCCGCCGCCGCCGCGCGCAGGGCTCCCGCCCGGAGTTGGGGGTGGAGACCGGGCGGGGAGGAGGGCTGCGAGCCGGCGCCGGGACCCGGCCGAGGGCCCCCCCCCGCCCGTCCCGGGGTCCAGCAGCCCCGGCCGGCGGCGCTGCCCAGGCCCAGGGGCGCCGGGACTCGGGCGCCCCAACTTGCGCGGCGGGGACGGGTCCCCGACGCCAGCCCGTCGCCCCCCCCTCTCCCCCGGCGCACGGCGCACACTTCGGAAGGCGGCGGCCCCCCCCTTGCCCGCCGGCCCCCCCTCGCCCGCCGGCCCCGCGCAGTCGCCCCAACTCCAGACG
>PVHY01030350.1:0-13486 GCA_004024945.1 Uropsilus gracilis
AATTAATTAATTTAAAAAAAAATGAAATATACAACACAATACTATTAACCATGTTCTACATTACATTCTCTTGACTTCTTTATTTTAAAACTTAAAGCTTATCCTCTTTCATCCATGTTTAATGGATTTTATTTTTTAGAGCAGTTTTAGATTCACAGCAACATCAAGCTGAAGGTCCAGCTCACTTATGACTCCACATGTCCCTTCCCCATTCATATCCCCTCTATCACAATCCTGCACTGAATGTGCATTTGAAACAGTAGAGAAGACTGAGACATCATCATCACCCAGAGTTCATCATCCAGAGTTCATAACGGTGTCTCACTGTAGCATGGCAATGTACTATAATCCTATGGATTTTCACAAATATATAATGACAAATACTTTACAGTATCAGAAAAAGTAGTTTTTCCTAAAATGTTTTTGTGCCCCACCTATTCATATCTCCCTCTTCTCCTCCTAACTTGTAGAAATTATTGATCTTTTATGGTTAGTAGAGACAACTGTTCTCTATTGACATTTTGTAATTCATCAGTGGGGAGCCTTCCAGAACAAAATTTTTCATTTAGCAAAATGCACTATTGCTTTTAAATGCACACAGCTTCCTAACCTCTTTGGAATTGTCTCAGGAGACAGATGGCCAATTGATAATGACCATCCCCCCATAGGTAGATTCTTATGTTATCACCTGTATCCCTGCTGTCTGTCACACATGCTTAGGAATCAAGTTGCTATTTTCTCAGTTAGCTCATTGTGATCATTCCTTGCCAAGTTATGTAAGGGGCTTCATAACTTCATTAAATCGGACCTGGACATGCTTCCCAGGATCCTCATTCTGTGGGCTGGCCTCACAGATTGCTATCAATCTCTTCCATCTCATTTCTTCTTTTTTCACACACAGGACTCCTAAGAACAATTAATTTCTTTTTTATCCTAACAATATTCCAGTACATGAATGTTTCACAGTTTATTGAGCCACTCAGTTCTAGATGTACATCTTACTTTCTCTGAAGTCTGGGCATTTAAAAAGAAAACCACTACATTTTAAACATACATGTTTGCTGCTTTGTGTGGATCTGTTTTCAGATATACTGGGTAAATACCAAGATTTCATAGTGGATTGTATTTGGTTTCATAAAAAATCATTGAATTGTCTTCCAGTGTGGTTGGAACTTTTTTATATCATTACCAGCAGTGAACAGGAGTCCTTGTTGCTCAGCATCTTGCCAGCTTTTAATGTTGTCAGTGGTTTGGGATATTAGACATTCTAACAGGTGTATAATGGCATCTCATTGTTGTTTTAATTTGCAATTCCCTGATGACTTAAATTGGTTGCTAAGATCTGTTCAAATGCTTATTGCTGCTTACCTTTCCTGGAAGGAGTCTATACAGATGTACTGCATGTTTTTAAGCAAGTTGTTCATTCTCTTATGTTTGCATTTTAAGTCTTTTCTGACAACAGTCCTTTATCAGATAAGACGTTTGTAAATATATTCTTCAGTCTGTGGTTTGTTTCCCATTCTCTTGACATTTTCTTTTACAGAATGTTAAGTTTTAGCTTGTGATGGGGTTCAGTGTATCAACAGAGCCTTTCATTGAGTTTACCTTTTGTGTTTTACTTAAAAAGACAATCTGGTTATATAAATTTCACCAGCTATTCTATTCTAAGAATTTTATGGTGTGCATTATCTTCTTAAAATTTATTTCCCTGTTTTTCCCACTAACATGGATTTAGTGGAGAATTAAAATATAATAAAAGGGGATAAATTAACTTTAGTATTCCTCATATTCATGTAAATGTTCATATTCCCCTCCAAATATGCGTATGTATGTGCTTATGGGTATAATGTAATATTTATTTCACATATGTAATTACACAAATGCAATACGTGTGTGAATACATTGTACAGTTAAATGAAAAGAGCCAATACATAAGTGATGAGTTAACACATTCATGTATGCATTCTGAAAATTAAGAAATTCTGATCTTGTCCCCAACCTATGCTTCTTTAATAGTTTCCATCTAATTCAATTACTATTCAGTTCTTTGTTAATCAGACTAAAATGTTATACTCAATATTGATTCCTACAGGGCATCCATACCATTGAATAAGTCGGTAAATTGAGATACAAAGTACCACAATATTTTTAGAAGTTACGGATACTGAACTGTTCCAATCAAGCCTCTTATTTTATATCTTTCTAACCCAAGGTTCTGAAATAAAATGATTCCTCCACACACTGGAAAAACCTAAACTATATATTATTTGCTGGAAAAAAGATCCTAAGCAAATGAATGATTCTTCACAAAATTCTCTCATATAAATAAGAAAATAACTTTTCCCATTTAAAGATTAGGAAACAGTTATCCTGAATGTGTAAGTAATGTCTTCCAGATCACATAATCAGCAAAATACAAAGATGAAATGTAAATCAGGCAGTCAAATACCAGGAACTCTGAGTTTATTATTCCACCTTACAGCCAAGTCTGCTTAATCCAAAAACTTTAATCCTCCAAATCCTGAATACACATTGCTACCTTGATAAATGGATACATCTTTGTTTTCCATATGAATTCAGTGGCAGCGGAAAGTTCTATGAAAGTACATTATTTCAAAAGTAAATGGGGAAACAAGTGGTAAGGACTTTGAAAGACTCTACCAGCATAATTAAATTTTCAAACCCTATAACAAACATACATGTACGTACTCTACCACTACTTATTATGCATTTACCAAGTGTGAACTCTAATTGCACTGTGGCAACAGAAAAAAGGCATATGGTGCCCTCCCTCACAGGGAGGATAAATTATCAGGTAATGACAAATCATGTAAAGTCTGCTCTCATTATTGTGTGATTTTGATACCTTTACACCAGCATATCATGAAAAAGCTCCCCAACCTTGCATGACTACTAAGACAGAAATTTTTCATCACTTACCATTTGAAGGCTTAATAAAAAAATGAAGAGAATCACAAATAAGGAACAAAAAATATTATTTAAAAATTGCTGAGGAGGAAGTCTCATTGTTCAATGGGCTGCATGTGATCAGTACGATCAAGAGGTGTTGTGTAGGTAGGGTTCATCAACACAGGACAAGTGATAGAGAGAGAGATTCACAGACCCTTTACCTTCTCAAAAATGTACAATAAGAAGGAAATTAGGTCACCTGAAAGTTAATTCTCTAAGGACAAATGAAAGGAGGCCCTGGAAACCCTAGAATCAGCACTACTTCTGATCTCTATTTTTATCCTAAAAACCATACTACTCATCTAAAGTCATGGCCACAAGTGAAAGGAATCAATGATCAGTCTTCCTTGCCTAAATTCAGTAGATCTAACTTGTGGTCTCCATTCACCACAGTCTCCAAAAATAACCTTGCACTCAGTGGAGTTAAGTGAACTTAGTCCTGCCTGTCTCCTCAATTTGTTTGTTACTTATTCAGAGTCCATTCAATAGAGATCATAACCTTTAATTACAATATTGCTGGAGGTGATCTTTAAACTACAGAAAAGGAATGCCAGCAGTGTCAGTGTTTGCTCTTCATGACATACAGCACCATTAATTATCTCATTCTGAGCTTCAGGATCTCCAATCAGGAGTGGGTGAAAGGCTTTCCGGTATTCCCTCCATAATACACATCCTTTAGGGAAGACAGTGAGAAGGAACTGATAATACATGAATAAATGCGTTTTTACACTACTTCAATATTCTGCCTCACATTTTACATCAGGGAAAATCTACTTGGAACAGATAGGAAATAAATACTTACTTTTCCCCAGCACTTCTTTGATGTCTAAGTACATTTGCTAATATATAGCTGCTGATTGTTAAAGACTAAGAAAATATTACATTCATGGTCATATATAACCTCCCACACAAATATATTAATTTATATTTAGCACTATGGCATACATCACTATTGCTATACACTTTATATTATTCAGTGTCCATCATTTCCTGTGCCTTTTTGGTTAGCTTACCTTTTATGTCTTAACTCAGCTGTGACCATCACCCACAGTTAACTTATATCCTAAACTATACTGTATTTTTTGATTTGTTGATATTAACAAATATACTTCTAGGTGCTTTATGGTGTACTAAAATTACATTTTTCTAAGTTTCATTTATCATTTAAGAAACTTTTATTTACATCATCACTACTTTATATGGTATATATCTCATAATATCTTCCATGCCACATTTAAATAGAAATTCAGAAATTCTTCACACCACAAACATACTAGAATAATATTCTCATATATGCCAGTACTTTTACTAGAGTGACATAAATTCACAAAGGGTTCTCCTTCAGGTTGGTATAATATGATTTTGATAAAACCTGTACTCTTCACAGTCTAGAACTATTTTCCAATTCTGGAACAGCAAGTGGCAAGGAAACCAGTTCAGAAATGTAATGAAAAAATTGTTTAATAAAATTCTATCTTAGAAATATAAGAGGAAAAGAAATTGAGTAAAATGCAGGGGAAAGAGAAGACCAGTACTGTAGAAACTGAAAATAAATCATATGTGAAGACTAAAATTTCTTTCACATTGGAGCTATGGAATGAAAGGCTACTAAAAAAATACAAAATTTACAAAACAGAAACCACCTGTGCTGTGACAACTGCAGAGAATGATACTGTTTCTGATCAAAATCATCTTACTTAAGGTATTCTTCATAGCAATTTTAACTTCTTTATTCCTCAACCTGTAAATTAAAGGATTCATCATGGGAACCAAGTGTGTATAAAAGAGAGATTTTCCCTGATCTGTAGACCCAGCAGAAAAGGGCTTGAAATACACAAATGCAGCTGATCCAAAGAAGAATGAAACAGTAATTATGTGGGAACTACAGGTATTAAAGGCTTTGAATCTGCCTCCCATGCAAGTGATGTGAAGGATGCTGAGATGATGTAGCCATAAAAGTTGAGTGTAAAACAGTATACAAAGGTGTTGATGCTTGCCACAATGAAAAGTCCAGCTCATTGATGTAGATGCTTGTGCAGGAAAGCTGAAACAAAGAAGGGATGTCACACAAATAATGGTTGATGGTGCTTGCATCACAGATCAGTCTCACCATGCATACAGTGATGGCTGTGGTAACAGAGAATGACATTAGATATGAACCAAACATAAGGCAGGAACACACTTGAGGGGTTATGTCAACATTATACATGAGTGGATTACAACTGGCCACATAGTATCATGGGCCATTGATGACAGCACATACTGTTCAGAAATACCAAAAAAAAAAAAAAAAGAAGAAGAAGAAAGAAAGAAAAGAAAAATAAAGTTGATCGTGCATACCATACCACGTAGGAGATAATATTCTTATCTTATATGAAGTTGATTAACATTTTGGGTGTAAACACAGAAGAATAACATATGGCTATGATGGACAAGTTGAAGAGAAAAAAGTTCATGGGAGTGTGAATATGTAAATTCAGTCCAATTAAAATCAGTAGACCTAAATTTCCTAACATACACAACAAATACATTACTAGAAACAAGAGGAACAAGGGAAATTGCAGGTCTGGTTGTTTTGTTAATCCCTTGAGAATGAATTCAGTTAGGTAGGAGATGTTTCCAGGAATCATTCTTTTTTAAGGGAATATGTGGGCATGGAAGAAAAGTTACATTAGAGATCAACTCAGCTGTCTCAATACACCATAAAACAAAAACTGTATTCAATGGGAATGTTTGACACCAACTCACCTGGACCAACGCAAACTGCTTTGCCATTATCATGGAACTGAGAAATCTGTCTGATCAGTGTGTCCTGATGACAAAATACAGCAAACATCAGCTCTCACCTGCACTATATGATAATGGAATAGGCATATCTACTCCTCTGACCCTATATATCTGAAGTCAAGCAATATATTATCATAATGACATGAAGAAACTCATCCTCCCTAGATCAGAAGACTTATATTACCCTGGCATTACCACTCTGGTCTTATAGGCAATTTTAGATCCCTCAATACTTCATCCAAGAAAAACTGTATCCACTGGGAATGTTGGACAGCAGCCCACCTGGACCAACACAACATGCCCTTTTCATTATCATAAAACTAAGGCCACTTGTCTGATCAAGATATAAATAAGCCAAATACAAGAAGGAACATTAAGTTTTATATGTGCACAATTTGAGAAAGAAATATCAGATTCCTGACCATGCATCTCAAAGCAAACAATGTATTTTTAAAATGATATGAAGAAACTTACCCTCCAGAGTTCAGAAAATCTGTTACCCTCAGATTTACCTCTCTGGTGGACAATGTCAGATTCCAAGACTTTGCTCTTTTGAAATCTGTGGGAATACTGTTCAGCCTTAACTTCACTACACCCTGGAAATATTCTGAACCCCACAGAGCATAATTTTTGTTGATGACTTGGAGTCCTCCCATGTATCAGAGAAATTTAGTCTTTATTGTAATTGCCTTTGCTACTAATGACCTTGTTATAAACAAGGTAGATAAAAACCACAGCTTTTTGAGCCATTTATCTACTTTGGGACATTTTGGGTTGTTTCCATCTTGGACATCCTACAAAGAGCAATCTACAGATTCAATGCAATCCAAATAAAAATTTCAATGACATTATTTAAAGAAATAGAACAAATACCATTGAAATTCATATGAAATAATAAGAAAACCTCGAATAACCAAAGTCCTCCAGACCAAAAAGAGAGAGAATAAAAGGATAGCACTCCCAACTTTCAATTATACTACAAAGCCACGATAATTAAGACAGTATGGTACTGGGGTAGAAACATATACACAGACCACTGGAAGAGAATTGAAAGTCCAGAAATAAAGCCACCCTATAAGATCAACTAATCTGTGACAAAGGGGCAAAAAACATACATTGGAACAAGGATAGCCTATTCAATAAATAGTGCTGGAAAAACTGGACTGATACACCCAAATGAATGACTCTAGACTACTCCTTCAAGTCATGTACAAAAAACAATTTAAAATGGAAAAAAAGACTTGGACATAGGACCTGACACCATAAAACACATAGAAGATAACAGGCAAAATACTTCACAAACTATATCACAGAAATTTCTTCCACAACATATCTATACAAGAGAAGAAAACTAACTAAAACATAAGCAGCTAGGACTATATCACAAAAAAAGCTTCTGTACAGCAAAAGATACAATAACCCAAAACAAAGAGACATCCGAGAGAAAGAGAAAAAATTTTGCGCTCCACTTAACCGACAAGGGTCTGAAAAAAATTAAAAATTCCTTCACTCATTCACAGTGAGGACAAATAATAAGGCAATGAAAAAGTGTGTAAAAATTGCTCTCATTTTTTGTGTGCTGTCTGACTGCTATCCACTGTGTTGTAAAAAAAGAGTACCTCAATTCTTCATGATGGGTAAGACAGAAATTTACCTTCATTGCTTCTCGGCCTTTTGACTAAGATCAAGTGTAGGAATTTACCTTCAGCTCTCATCTGAAGCGTTAATAGAAAATAAAGAGAACCAGAAATAAAAATAAGAGCATGCTAAGAAAAGGAAAGCAAATAGAAAACAAAAGCATTTGTTTTCTAAAAGGATGCATCATTGTTCAATGGGCTACAACATGATGACAACCAATTAAGATGTGCTGTATAGGTAGGGATCGTGAACAAAGAACTAGAAGTGAGGGAAAATAGACTCACACAGACCCTTTACCTTAACAAAATTATACATCAACAATGAAATCTAAGTTCCCTCACAGGACATTCTCAAAGGACAGAAGGATGGAAACTCTGCAAACCATAGATGAGTAACACTTCTGATGTTTACTTTACTCCAACAGAGACCTTCACTCATCTGCACCTTACAGTGAAGGATGAAAATAGAAAACATTCAATGATCATGCTTCTCTTCCTAAGCTCGTCAGAACTAAGTGTGATCTCTTCTTCACCATAGTTCTCCAGAAAGAACCAGTCCTATGATACTGAAGGAACTGAAGTAAACCCCACTTCCTTGGTGGGTCACTGAGAGCACTTAGAAACCTTACTCTTGCCTTGTTCTCAGTGTCCATTCCATAAAGAACAAAACCTATAATTATGATTTGCCAGCGTTGGTCTTTAACTTACAGAAAAGGAATGCCAGCAGCACTCAGTGCTTGCACAACATAACAGGCTTCATCAGATCATTAACTATTCTGAGCTTGAAGACTCATGTCTGGGTATGGAGGCTTTACTGTAGCCCCTCCAAAATGCACATCCTTTAGGAAAGGCAGAGAGAACTGTTAGTACATGAATAAAAGTTTTTCACCCTGTCTTTGGAGGCATAATATTTTACTCACAGTTACATATCAGGGAAAATTGTATATTCCCTTTGAATACATATGGTAGAAATAGTCATTTCCCCTTTCACCATTTCTTTGACCTGCAGGTATATCTATTAATATATAGCTAGCTAGTAATTGCTAACACCAATGATAATAAATAGTTTCATGGACACATATCTATTCCCATGAAAATATACTAGTATATTTATAGCATTATAGTATACATGATTTTATGATAAAGATTTCACATCTTTTAGACTCCATTACTTCAAGTTCTTATTTTCTTATTTCACTTATCTTTCTTTTCCTGCTCCAAACATCAACCACAATGAGTTTATGCACTGAAGTTTTCCATATACTCCTATTTTCTGATATTACCTTATATACTTTATGGACTCAATAGTTCATTTAAATTACATATTTTTCTAACTTTTGCATTTGTCATTGACAATACCTAATTGAAAATTTCACCATCTATATGGTAAATATATAATAACATACCCCACCATGCCACATTTATAGAAATTCATGCATAATCCAATACTACCAGGAATATGCTAAAATAATCATCATTGATATAGCAATATACTTATTTCCATGGAATAATTTCCCAAAGATTGGTTTTTTAGTTTAATATAACACAGTTTTTACAAGCCTCTACTAATTCACATATCCAATTCTGAGAGAACGAAATTCAAAACGATAAAAAAAAATCAATTGCATTCCCTCCTAGTGGTATAAATAAATGTTAAAGAAGTAAGAAAAGAAATGGTGAGAATAAACAGAAAGAGAAAACCTGTCCTGAAAAAACTGCATAAAAACCTACAAGGAGAAACTTTAGTCTTCTTTCATGAGAGTAACATAACTTTAAAAAAGAGCTGCCAATAAAATTGTTTTAATTACATTACAGACTCCCCCTGTGTCATAATTAAATGAACAGGCAGGTATTATTTCTAATCAAAACTTCATCCTAATAAGAGTCTTTGTCACAGCTAGCTTGACATCCTTGTTCCTCAAGATGTAAATCAAAGGATTCATCATCAGAACAACACTGGTATAAAAGATAAAGGAGATTTTTCCTTGATCCATAGAACCAGCAGAAGAGGGCTGGGGATACATAAACATAAATACAGGGGGAGTTGCAGGTCTGGTTGGCCTATCAAATCCTTGAGAATGAATTCAAAGTCAGAGACATTTCCAGGAGTCATTCTTTTCTAAGGGAACATGTGGACACAGAAGAAAATAGTTAAATCAAGATCAACTCAGCTCTTCCCTCAATACCACATCCAATAAAAACTGTATCCACTGGAATGCTTGACACCAGCCCACCTAGACCAAAAGAATCTACCTTTCCCACTGTCATGAAATTGAAAGACATCTGTGTGATCAGAATCCAAATAAGCCTGAAACAGTAAGGAAAATCAGGTCTTAGACCTGCACAATATAGAAAGAAATAGGCATGTTAGGACACGTGTTATATATCTGGTAGCAATAAATATGTTGTTAAAATAATATCAAGAAATTCGCATTCTCTATGTCAAAAAACTATCTTGTGTTTTATCTGTCCGGTCATAGGGGCAATTTTATATCCTGGGGCTTTTATTTCTTTCAGTCTATGAGGATGCTAACCAGACTTAACTTCATATACACCCTGGAAATCTTCTGAACCACTGAGCATAATTTCTGATGATGCTGTGGAGTCCTCACAAGTACCAGCAAAAGATAAAGTTTTTATTTTTATCACACTTGCTACTAATTATCTAAGTTTTAAACAACCTTTTCCCTGTGGGTGAGTGTCAATGTGTAAAGGGGAATAATGATCTACATATATTATTTGTCTTTAACATCCTAGGGAGTCAATATTTTACTCATTTACTGACACATGGGAAAAACACATCCTTCATTATATATCTTAGTGAATCCCCATTCTGCATTATTTTCAGATTCTAAATATATCTACTATATTTTTAGTCCCTAACAAATGATTTTTTAATGCAAGGTCTCAGTTCTATAGATTACTTGTTTCTTCGTATAGTTTTTATCAAAAAATGTAATAACATTTCTCAGTTTTCTCTCATCTGGGATATAGCTAATATAAACCAATATGAATTTCTATTAAGTGCAGTTATTTAGAAAAAGTAAACATCAACCAATAAAAATTACCCAAAATAAATTATTTATATTTTTTTCTTATATGGTTGTATATCTCAAAATTCTTTCATCACTATGTCACCCATGAACTGTCATCCTGACCCCTTGTGTTCATCCCTCCCTGGATTTCCCCCTTCCTCCTTCTCCCTTCCTTGTAATACTTCAAATCTGTTATCAATTTGTTAGGTTTTTAACTCTTACTCAATTTTAACTCTTTTTTTTTTTACTTTTTAACTCTAACTCAATTTAACTTTTTTTTATTTGTTTTCCCTGTATCCCACATGCAAGTGAGACCATCAGTACTTATCTTTTTCTTTTTATCTTATTTCAGCTAGCATGATTCCTTCTAGCTCCATCCTGTTGCTGCAAATGACAGGAGATTATCTTTTGATTGCTGAGTAGTAATCTACTGAATAAATATACAACAACTCTCTCATCCATTTGTCAGTTTTGGACATTTGTACTGTTTCCATATACTGGCTATTTAAAATGGTGCTATAAGAAACATAGGAATGCAGTTTTCCTTTCAAATTCATGTTTTTGTTTCCTTTGGGTAGATTCCCAGAAGTGGAATCCTTGGATTAAATGATATTCCGAGGTCAGTAGTTTGAAGGTCATCCACAAAGCTTTCCATAGGGATTTGACCAGTCTGCATTCTCACCACCAGTGTAAAAGTGTTCTTTTACTCTTCATCCTTCTCAGAACTTGCTGTTGCCCTTTTTTTAAAAATTTTACATGGATCAGTCTAACTCGAGTTAGATGTTGTCTCATTGTGGTTTGAATTTACATTTCCTATTTTATAATTAACATTGAGCAATTTTTCATATGCCTATCGGGCAGTTGTGTGTCCTCTTTGGAGAAGTGTCCTTTAAATTCTTCTGCCAATTTATTTACTGGCTTTTTGCTTATATATATATATATATATATATATATATGATATGTGATATATGATATATATATATATATATCAAAGCCTTATCAGTTTTGTGGAATGCAAAAATTTTTCCAGTATAGTGAGGTATCATTTTCTTTTGGTCATTGTCTCTTTTGCTGTACAGAAGTTTTTACTTTGATTTAAACTAGCAATGTGTTTTCCTTCATTTTCTTTGCTTATGTAGATGTGTCATGAAATTATCTGTGTAATGTATGGTATAGTGTTTTGCCTATGCTTTCTTCCATGTATTTTATAGTTTCAGGTGTTACATAGAAGTCTTTAATCCATTTTGAGTTAGTTTTTTTACATGGTGTGAAGAAATAGTCTATATTCATTCTTTTACATGTGAAATTCAGTTTTCCCACTACCATTTATTGAAGGAACTATCCTTGCATGATATATATATATATATATACTTATTAAAAATTTTTATTGCGTGTGCTAATATGTGAATGGAGCTCAAGTGGTGCAGATAAGCCAAGCTGCAATCCTCTTAACTCTGTTTTCTACTCCTCTCCCAGTTGTTCTAAAGACCCATCTTTCCCCATTGTTCTTTGTCCTGATATTTCCATGCAAGAAAACAGAATTGCACAGTGACCATAAGTTTTCCAGTCATCGTATCATTTCTTACACTATGCTGTGCCCATGATGCTTCAGGTATTTTTTTCTTTATTCTTGGAAACTTGAGCATTTAGTGCGGATAATTATCTTAACACTCTATCAAGTTCTCTTTCACTTAGATATTTTTTAAATCTTTTATAAAGTTGTAACGGACACATTTAAAGTTTTCTCTTTTATATCATCCATTGTTGGTGAGATAAGAGGAAAACAACAGGAAAAATCTATTACTTTTATATTTTTTGCTAAATATTGTATTTTTATTTAAATTGTATTTGCATTAATTTTATTTGCATTAATAATTATAACAAGTAAATCATGGAATTACAGAACAGAAAGAATCTTAGGACTATTTCATCCAATTTTCTCCTTGTAATGAAGAATTAAGAGCTTCATGTTTCTGGTCTTAGCATCCTTCTTTCCAAGGTGATTAGTCTTTACTCTTCAGTCAGGTAGGTTGGTTGCTTAGATGTTTTGCCCTAAAATATCAAAAATGTTGAGAAGTGGGTATGCTTTTGCCCTGCATCAGATATTCCAGGTTTCCAATAGCATTACATGATCTACCTTCTCTTCCCTTTACCTTTCAGATTTCTTACTTATTACTATGCTCTCATTGTCTTTACTCAGACAAACCAACCACTGTCTGTCGATTCCTATTTATCATACAAAATATTCAACATTTATCTCTTCAATCAAGCAAAAGATCAAGAAAAAGTCAAAATTAACTTGCTCATCATAGAACTGCAGCTTACAGCAAAAGAGCGGTATGGGGGGCGTCTCAAAATTGAGAAAGATCGAACACAGGAAAATATGGAGATGGTTCGTGAATGATATGGTGGCAGGAGACTTGTAAGAACTAAGGGAACTGTAATGATGAAGGTGGGAAATAAAGCAACAGAAAGTTACTTCTCTCATCATGTTCTTTGTAAGTTCCTTCAAACTGAATTAGATACTTATAGAAAAACCATCCCATTCACCATCGCACCAAAAAAAAATTAAATACTTGGGAATAAACCTAACAAAAAATGTTAAAGATCTATACAAAGAAAATTTTAAAACACTCCAAAAAGAGATAGAAGAAGACATAAGGAAATGGAAAAATATTCCCTGTTCATGGATTGGAAGAATTAATATTATCAAAATGACCATCCTACCAAAGGCAATCTACAGATTCAATGCAATTCCAATAAAAATTCCAAAGACATTCTTTAAAGAGATAGAACAAAAATTACTGAAATTCGTATGGAATAACAAAAGACCCCATATATCAAAAGGCCTCCTGACAAGAAAAAAAGAAAATGGAGGTATCACAATTCCAAACTTCAAACTATACTACAAAGCCATAATACTTAAAACAGCTTGGTATTGGTACAAAAACAGACAATCAGACCAATGGAACAGAATTGAGAGTCCTGAAATAAAACCACATATATATAGTCAACTAATTTTTGACAAAGGTGTGAAAAAGCTACCTTGGAACAAAG